>JABFEY010000094.1:0-170055 GCA_013618495.1 Fusarium longipes
CCAATTCTCTTGGGAACAGACAATACGACCAAAGCGCAAAACGGATATTATCGAGCAACAGGAGCAGGACGAGGGTTAAGTGAACAAACTGTCACTTTCAAAAAATGACAGAACAAGTCGACAGAACAGGTACAGAATTGGGATCAGACTCTTTTAATTTAAAGGGAAATATTGGCAATATATAAAATCGCACGATAATTGTCAACAAAGACATAATCTGCCCCCGTGTTCGGACTGGTAAAGCCCAATAGTCAGTTGACGGGCTTTGCATGAGTCGCTAGTTGCGGGTTGGAGCGAGCAAGGGGGGTGAATGACCTCTTTGCTCACTTACGTTAGTGACCAGAGAGGGCCTGGCTAGCTGATTCTAACCGAACGACGATGGGAACTGAATAAACGAAGAGTCGCTTGTGTTGAACCTGAGAGAAGATCAGCACGATGAACCTGGGGGATCCAGTATTAAACCCTGACCCTGTCTAGAATAAATAAGTGCTAACAGCAACGTGACAGATGGCATGGTAGATACCAGGCCTTAGTCTCTTCAACTGATGATCAACTAACAAACTAACAAAATGAAGCTCAATTGCAATAATAAATCATGATGATGGGCAAAGACTTGTCCGGCTACGTGCTCCCACCACCAGGGTGAAATTTCCGGTATCGCGCCCAGTACGTGTATGTAGGTAGTTTGGGGGAGGCAAAAACGGCGAGTCATGGGCTATGCTGGCGTTGGCTGAGGAAGAAGACGCTCAGGGGCAAACAGAACAGTCCAGAAAACCCAAAACCTTATGATAACGTGTATTCAAACACTTTCAATGGCGAACCAAGTTCTTGGAACTCGAATCGTCTTGTCTCTTTGCGGGAAGAAGCTCCGTTGTTAGCGCTGGCTGGTGTTGAAGTAGTCGCGGGCAATAAACCGGTCCAAGATTCCAGTCCACCGCTTTGCATAGTAAGTATGTGCTGTACCTAAGTAATTAGTGCAGTGTACCTGAGCCAGTCTGTGTGTAATAGTTGGAGCTCATTTTTTCCCCTCTAATGAGATAGATCGAGAAACAGATGCTTCTGTTACATCAAAGACACTGATGAGACAAGATGAGCTGCTTCGGGTTCATCTGATCAACGTCAAGGGTTCAGACAATCATTCTACTAGTCTCCTACCATGTACGCAATATCATTAACGATTGCTCAAGTTTGAGTTGGAAGAGAAAAGGATTTTCATTAACAACCGCCTCTAACGCAGAACCGAGTAAGAGCATGGGCCTTTGATAAGGTGGCATCGCGCGGAAGATCTACAGCATCGTGTATTTATTAATTGCACTATGGAGCTTTTTGTATGTATATAAAATCGTAAGCGTGATGGAAGAAACAACCTTGATATCATTTTTGTTTATCAAAAACACCGGATTATGGAGACGATGGCTGTTTCCAACCCTCTCTAAGGCTTCGGAAGACGTGCCGTACCGCACTATACAAACGATAGCGCACTTACTTGCAGCAAATCCTGGGAAAGAATCGAATTGGGGTCAACAAACACAGACAGAACAGGGACAGGCAGACGAAGAGGAAACCGGTGGTGATGAATTAATCTATGTACAACACATTCAGAAACATGCGTGAAACGAAACTGTCGGACGTGCACGGCGACGGTAAACAACGGACGGATGGCAAGAAAGGAACCAACTCATCTAGCAAATAGACTAAAGTAGCTTGCAATATAACAAACAAACCTCATGACCTATGAGTAACGATATCATAGGACAATATAGGTTTATAGACAGGGCAAACGAGATTGACAGCTTGAAGATCGGATCTGGGGGGAGAACCTTTCTACTCAGCAACGTGGCATTGATCGCAGAATATCAATAAGACGCAATATGGATCGCGTCAACTAAATATCCACCACTCAGCCAGTCCCCTTGCTAGCCCTTGTTTAGTAGGTACCTACAGATACTCAGCGTGGGCACTCAAGCTCAGGCAAGCAATCAATTATTCCGTCATAAGCATGCCATTTGCTTCTTCAGCCCTTGCTTTCCGTTGTTTGAGGCTGTCAAACGGACGAGGTAATTACTATTAGTAGGGCACCTCCCAAATGATTGCTTCAGCCATAGCTCAAAGCTTCATAAGCCCCAAGCTCGACGCCATGGCGTTGTGCTTTCCCACTAAGCTCGTTCTTGGAATCAAGGGAACATGCCAAGACGAAATGATCGTAGCTTCAGAAAGCTAGTTTGCTTCCATTCGGCTTCTGTTGGTGTTTCCACTCACACGAACTTGTTGCAGCAACGGGGAAGCGTTCCAAATACCCAGCTATTAGACAATGAGGATCACTGACGGGCAACTGTACAGGAGGAAGAAGATCGGCATTCATGTGTCAAAAAAAACTCAAAGTTGAACTGTAATCTGGACCCTGATCTTACTTTTTGAGTATCTTGGGGATGAAGCTGTATGATTATTGCATTTATTTTCCTTCGATAAAACGACTCGACTGTTGATGTTACGAACTTGAACCGTTGGCCGTGAAATGAACTGCGCTTTGACTCTGCAACAGACTGAATCGATCCCGTAATGACAGTTTCCGCCCAATAGAACAACACAGACTCTGCCCGTTTGAACCTTTCAAGACATCTTCAGCGGCCTCTACTGTACGGTGCAGGTGCAGGTCGAGCACAGCGAGCGCCCTGACTGTGTGACCAGCCCAGGCTTAGCAGTGTCGCTTAGTAGGTATCCCTAGTACCCGTACTGCTCCATCATCGTCACCAACACCAGCACAGGGGGATAGCGGAGAGCAGATCCTCTACTGCAGGGGTCTTTTCATGGGTTTTTATAGCGTAGGTGCGTGAGAGACCCGCAAGCCATCTATCCCCTGGGCTCACCTCACCTACCCAGTCTTGCGGCTGCTGCCCCTGGACATGGATTGGGAGACGGAGAGAGGCCCCAGACTCCCTGGGCTTTGGCTCGGTTCGGTTCACCACTGTCACCACCATTCGTTACGCTCTAGCCCAAAGGATATGAACCCTTGTAATCACTTACTGCAGCCAGGCTGTCTTTGAGAGTTCTACTATCTTAAAGAAAAGATGGATTTGAACAAGTCAAAGAAAACGAACGCATCGGCTCAGCTCGGGCTGCATTGAGTCCAATTAATGACGGAAACGGCAGTTGTATCAATTCCCTACCTATACTGCCGAGGTTGGATGCTACAATGGACAGGAGAATAGCCACTTCTGGACTCAACTGGGGAGCTTGATTGGATGAACGGTCATCGGGGAGATCGAACAGCAATGGAAGGCGGGCTTTTTCCTTTCTGCAAGGAACAATTTAAGTACGGGGACCCTTATCATAACACAAAGCTGATATTGGTCAAGACTCACAGCAATTTGCTAAACTCGTACGCTGAGCCTCTTACGTCGTCGCTAGTGAGGTTATGTATGTATTCTTTAGAACAGAGGGGAACAAAAAAACAGGATCCCTGCTAAGCCGAGGCCAATTCAAATAAAAGAAAAAAACCATGACTCTTCTGTTTGACTTTGGGGGATCGAAGCAAATAATACCTCTGGGGGTGTTTACCTTGACCGCGTTAGTCCTAGTATGGCCACTATTGCAGGTGATGTTTATGCTTTGCTCTGCTGTGAATGGATGACAGAGAGTGAGAGTGATTTGCATTGCCCGCCGTTCAGCTGCTGTAGGTCTCGTTCATTTGCTGTGTCCGCCACCTTAAGCCACAGCCCATGGTAAATGTATGGATGGCAATCTATCTTTTCTCCTTCCTTTTTGCATTCTCTTTCTTGATCTTGGGGTTCCGATTGTCTCCTGCAAGTTTAGTTTTTTTTTTTTTTACCCTTCTTTTTATGAACCCCTGTTGACGCACTCCTCAGTCGACCTCTCGTGCTGTCCGACTCCCCCATGAACAGTGGATGCTCATCAGAATCACAACCCAGGTCGGCTGGTCGGTTAGATCCCATTTTCCCTCTTCTTGTCGCGTGCAAGTGGAGAGCTACCAGGTTGTGCTTTAACCTGATCGCTGGTTTGGGTGGAATTAATTAGCAGATTACGACTGGGGGAAAGCCCGGTGCTCCCTAGGTTTTCTTGTGATCGCAGCTTTCTTTCCTTTTCTCCTTCCCAATCTCTCACGCCCCCAAACCCAAGGTACTATGGTACATTACCTACATCACACACCCACACCCACACCCCCCATGTCGAGCCCGATCCAAAGCCAATCCACCTGAACATTCACCGGCCGTCCCTATTCATCTCGACGTAGTCTTCTTTATTCCTCTAATCCCCCTCCAATTCTTTACTTCTCTTGTTACTGTAGTATTTTGGTCGCCTTATTCAGCGGGAACTCTTGTCAAGGGGAGAAGTAAAGCGAAGAGCTTCAAAGTCCTTTGCACGGCAGATCCAACAGAACGGCACTTAATATTTTACAGTTGCAACGCGGGATGATACACCAATAAGACACCATCTGGGCGAGACGGCATAACACGCGAAGCGACCTCTGATATCAGCAGGCTTTTGATCGACGAATCAACTGTGATCGACGACCAAGACATTTTCTTACGAAATCTATTCGCTGCCATACTCTAAAGCATCAATTTGCTTATTTTTGCCATTAAAAGCATTGGATATCCCGTTCGAATACCAGCGACACCGCTCTTCTTGCACATGTTGGCTCAAGAGCAGTCGATATCGTGCTGACGAGATAAACCCCAAAGGGGGGAAACGATTAACCGGGCGGCGAGTGTCAAAATAATTAAAACGTCGCCGGCATCATGGGCAAATTCGGGTTTTCCGGCCGCAGTAAAAAGCAGGCTCCTACCGTTACTGTCACCGCCCCGCCCATGAGCAAGGCCCAAAAGATTCTGGGTGCTTCAGCCATCAACATCGACAACAACTTCTCCAGCTCGTCTCTCAACCTTGCTGCTCCCGCTCCTGAGACATCCAAAACCCTGAACCATGGCCGTGCCTCTCCAGCGAAACACGAGCGCGGAATGCGGGAGTGGGGAGATGAGTCCGAGATCATACCACGGCAGTTCAGAGCCAATGGTGCGCCCACTGACGAGTATGATGAGGACGCTTTTGATATGGCGAGCATTCTCCGAAAGCGACAGTCTTCATCGACGCTGCACTCGTGGTACGACAAGACCAAGCAGCCTCTCTCTGTAACCCAGCAAACGTCGGCTTCAGCGATGGCCAAGGGTATGCCTTCAAAAGCGGAGAGAATGCTGGATATGGAGAACTCGATTGCCGAAGCCAAATTAAGGAAGAAGAAACCGACAAAGCTTGACTTGTCTCACCTTATGGGGCGGCGGTCCAAGAAGAGTGAACAACAATGGGATGGTCCCATGCTAGATCAGATTACCCGATCCCCATCTATTCTATCACCAACCAGCACACCATCTTTACGGGGCAAGCTATCAAGACGCCCTACAAAAGAGAGTCTGAGATCATCACCCTCAGAGACAAGCCTATCAAAACCGGGCGAGAGCAACCGCCGGCAACCCAACCACCTGAACGGTCTGCCTAATCTCTACGAACACTACGAGCAAATGTCATTTCGCTCAATCATTGACGATGAGCTGGACGAGATTGATGAGGAGGAGCGGGCCTTGGAAAAGTCAAAGTCCAAGGACTCGCATCAACCAAAGCCTGTAATTCCTCGACACAGCAAGCCTGAACAGCGCATACCGCCAGGCCACCACGCCGAGCACATCATCTCACAATACGCAAAACGCAACCTGCCTCAACCACCTCAACCTATCACGGCTACCAAGCCCGACCAATCCTCACTTACTGACTGCGCTGCCAGTGTTTCTAGCAGACATACCCGCACATCCAAGGCCTCGAAACGCACAACCAGGAGTTTCCAGGAGTCTGATCTTCAGGAGAAGAGCGTCCTTTCGCTCTCCTCGGATTCCGAAGACGACGCGTACACCGAATCATCTTCCAAGGGCCAACCCTCGATACCCGAGTACGCAACCTCGGATACCGGGTCTTCCATTGACTTCCGTCCAGGCACAGCTCGCACTTCCTCAAGTGCCGATAACAGCTCGAAGCGACTGAGCAGATCGAGCAAGCAGACAACAGGATCCGGCAATTACTTAACCATCCCCAATGGCCATCATCGAAACCCTGTTGTGACACCCAGGTCAAGCTCCCTCTCTGGAAGCTCTACCAACACGATCCAGGAGGGAACCGCTGGGCCAACGCCTTCGCGCACATCGAGCCTTTCCAACTCATCGGTCAATACTTCAAACACGGGCCACAGCAAGACGAACCCCAACAAGATCGTCGCTCTGTATCCCGAGCCGGAAACTCCGGACTATCCTGATTACGAAGAAGACAAGGAGGCCGAGTACTCTGAAAACGAACCCGAGCCTGAGCTTGATTTCCTTCCTGCCATGACCTATATTCCTCACGGATCCATCTCTACTACTACTACCGACGCACCAACACCTCCGTTGAGCCCCAGCTCCGTCGACTTCTACATTCGCTCTGCCCACTCGTCGATCGATGGAAAGGACGGCCACAACCGATTTATGGCGGTTACCCGCCAAGAAGAGATGCTTTTGTCTGCCCTCCGCCACAAGCGACAGACGATGCGCAGCTCTGTCCTTTCCGAAATGGACGAGAAGGTCTCTCCGAAGGGTCACCGATCCAAGCCCTCCGAAGCTACCATTACTGAGGAGACAATGGATTTTGACTTCCCAGCGCCCCCCACATTCAAAGACAAGACAACGGTCAACGCAGAGGGAACAACCGTCATCGACCTGAGCCATGAGACTTTCAACAGCCACTCAGATGAATCCGCTGCCTCAACTCAACAGGTTCATCACGGGCAACGATCCCACAGTCATGACCACCAGCAGCGGGAGCGTATCCTTCTCTACATTGACAAGGGTCTTGCTGCTGAGCACTCGTTCGATGATTCTGAGCCCAGCCCTGACCTGGACGATTTCTACGACTACAACTTCGACGAGTCCGAGAGTGAGGAAGAGATCGTCCCTCAGGAGATCATGTACAACCAACAGCGCCGCCTCAGCGACCGAAAGGGCCGTCACTCGGCCCTCAAGCGCCCATCGAGCCGCAACCACCACCAAAGTCCTCCCGCTCAGCGTGACACTCTTGAGGTTGGCGTACCTCGACCCGACAGTCCTATCTCTCCCGATGCCATGTCGGCATCTGCTCCTCGGGTCAACAAGAGTATGGCTCGTTTGAGTGCCGTTGGCCCCCCTACCAAATGGGGATTTGAGGATTAAGCAACAAATTATAATTAATATCCCATCGTGGATTTACGATACACTCTACCGACGCTTTCTTTTTATTTTATTACACGTTTGTTAAAACAGCATTTTGGGGATTGGAGTATTTCTTTCTTGGATACCTGGATCATGAAGATGATCACACGCGCATTCGCCATTTCCTTTTGTCAGCGATTATTATCTACAACATATTCGTTTCGTTCTCTGAACTGTATCAAATATATTTTTTTTTCCTTGAAGGAGGTAAAAGCGGCGCATGGGGAATATATGGCCTCTTTGTCATGAGGACGGAACGGAGAATGATTATGCGCACATATCATTTTTGGGTATCTCGAACTGTCTATCCTTGCATCATCTCTACGAATTTGGCTATGTCTCGACCTGTTGGGATTGGTATTTGAAATGAGGACAAGGCGCAAGAGGGACAGCAAGTTTGTTCTCTTTTGATGAACGTAACGAAAGCGAGTAGGAACAAGGAGGTACGGGACTAATACGACGAAGACGGATGGGAAGGGCGAGGCATTCTCTGGGACAGGCAGCTCTGTGTATCATATTGTAGTTCGCGATAGTCGCATTATCTCGAACAACAGCGGAATAGGGCCATTTGGCATGTTTCTCAACCCAATTCAAAAGATTCTGTTAATCTTGGAAGCTCTTATTTCTTTTATCTTGACATAAAGGCGTGATGTGCAGTTCGCTTAGAGGTTTAGGAATAGGTAGTGCCCTCGGGAGGCTGGGGGATCTTCTTGTTCTGGGACGAGGCCATGTATCTGGGAACCGTTAGTACAGCTTCCTATCTCTCGGCGAAAGCTCAACGTACCTTCGCAACTCGATGAGGACAGTCTCCATAGTGTTCTCGCGCTTCCACTGGGCGAGACAGGGGAGTTGGGAAGGATCCACCATGCCGTTGTTGGGGTTGACACAGGGCAGGTTGACCTGGCTGACGAACTGAATCGTGGGAGGCTTGTCGGGGTAATCGGGACCGCAGTGCATCTTGACGCTGTAGATGCGGTTCTCGTGGACGGACTGAAGCAGGAAAGGTTAGCTAAACTACTTGCGAGTATACGGATTCCACTGCTTCGAGCATCCCAAGGCGGGGCATGTGTGGTATTATGTATTCGCATTAACTCACATGAGGAGGGCCAAGAATCGTGCCGTTCCAGCTGCTCATGAGAAGATCCTCAGGATCTTCAAGACCGTAACTGCATGCCTCGGCGCCGAGACCCTTCTCTCCCTTCTCGAGCTCCTCCAGCAGGCGAAAGTTGCGAGGAACCTTGGCGGACATTGCGTCGATGGTCCTGGGTCACTCAAACAAAAGTCTATCTATCGCAAATATGATTCTTTTCGACTCAGAAGTTTGGGCCGCAAACAAAAAAAAACAAATTGGGTGATGAGTAAGATAGAGAAAAGGATGTGGTCTTGCGGTGGATGACGTTGGTGTAGTGGCGGTTAGATATTGGGTGACTTTGGGATCCAGTCGCTCACTCACAGCGCGGGGCACCGACAACAGAAAGGAAGGCGGTGGACTTTCTGTCTCTGTCTGTCCCGCGATAGAGAGCACCTTCAGGGAAGAAGTTCCCCGCCAACACCAGCCACAGAAAGCCGAGGTTCGCACTCACTAGCCACCCGCGTCACATCGAGCTTGCCTGTTCTACCGGGCAAATATCGGAATATCGACAGCTCCCCAAGCTCATCCGATCAACAGTTGACGGTGTTTTCCCACGTCATTCCCGACTTCGCGACCTGATACCATCAAACCCGCGACCGATTCAATCATGGCCATGTCCCTTACGCGGGCGGCCCTCAGGGCACCGCAATCGCAATCGCGGCTTGTTGCTGCTGCCACCACCATGACGGCTCGAGCTATTGCCGCCCACGGACGACCCTTCAGCACCACGAACCGAGCTCTCATCCCCTCCGCCTTCGGATCACCGGTTATGCCCTCTTATTTCTCCAAGCCCCGACTTCCTGCCAACACGGTGATTCGCTTCGTGCCTCAGCAGACGGCTTGGATTGTTGAGCGTATGGGAAAGTTCAACCGCATTCTCGACCCTGGTCTGGCTGTCCTCGTGCCCTTTATCGATCGAATCGCATACGTCAAGAGTCTCAAGGAAGTCGCCATTGAGATTCCTAGCCAGAGCGCCATCACTGCGGATAATGTTACTTTGGAACTTGACGGCGTCTTGTTCACGCGTGTCTTTGATGCGTACAAGGCAAGGTAAGCAGAAGCGTGGGAGCCATTGAAGCACAATGCGATCAGATAGCTGACATGATGGCAACTATACAGCTATGGAGTCGAGGATGCCGAATACGCCATTTCTCAGCTCGCCCAGACAACTATGCGATCCGAGATTGGTCAACTGACCCTTGACCATGTCCTCAAGGAACGTGCTGCACTCAACACCAACATTACTGCTGCCATCAACGATGCCGCCGAGGCTTGGGGTGTCACTTGCTTGCGTTACGAGATCCGAGATATACACGCCCCTGGTGCCGTTGTCGAGGCCATGCACAGACAGGTTACTGCTGAGCGTTCCAAGCGTGCTGAGATTCTCGAATCCGAAGGTCAACGACAAAGTGCCATCAACATCGCCGAGGGTAAGAAGCAGAGTGTCATTCTGGCTTCCGAGGCGCTGCGTGCCGAGCGTATCAACGAGGCCGATGGTGAGGCTGAAGCCATTCGTCTCAAGGCGACTGCCACTGCTCAAGGTATCGATGCTGTCTCAGAAAGTATCCTCAAGGGTGACGCTGGTGCACAGGCTGCTGTCAGCTTGAGAGTTGCCGAGAAGTATGTCGATGCCTTTGGCAAGCTAGCCCGTGAGAGCACTGCCGTTGTCGTCCCTGGCAATGTCGGAGACATTAGTGGTATGATTGCTACTGGTCTGAGTGTCTTTGGCAAGGTTGGCCAGGCTCAGGCGCAGACTATGGCCAAAGCTATCGTTGAGCCCAAGAAGGAGGATTCGCAAACTGAGAACGAGAGCCCTGCAGAGCTCGAGGGTCAGGCGAAGCCCGGTGTCAAGGAGACAGTTCTTGAGAGCTTCAACCAAGCGACCGCCAAGAGATAAGGAGAGAGACCATGATTTATCAAACTGCATGACATATCACAGAGGAAGGAAGCCGAACCATCCACAAATCAGCTCATCACTCAACCACCCAAAATGAATATTCCACACTACCATGACTATCGGCGTTTAGCGGATGTATTATAGGGATCCCGGAGGAGGGTCATCACTGCGAGGCTCAGAACGGAGCCGGGGAAGCGGAGAGGAACGTCATCATGTATCAACAAGTTTTCTTATTTCGAACGTAAGCGCATGTCAAAAGGAGGGAAATCACGGCCTGCCAACTGGTCCTCCTAGTTCTCTCAGCATATACCCTGCTGTTGAGCTATGGAGACATACAAAGAATTGAATTAGTTTGCTGTTACAAAGTTGATGGTGAAAAAGGTGATGCCCCAGCTGCTGGTTTTTGTTGCCACGCATTGGTCTCTTTTCATTGAAGATAGACAAGATGACTGATGATCAAAGTGTGCTCATTTTGATCTAGGGGTATAATATTTACAAAATAAGGTCAAGTCAACCGAACTATTCCTCCAACCTCATGGTAACATGATTCATTACTTCGATATCTTCTATATACCGAATCAAATGTCAGAAGGTGACAAAAGCAGTTGCTAGCGTGACAAGAGGATGAGATACCTTGCTCGTATGCGACACCTCCTATTGCAGACGAACAACAACTCAAAGAAGAAGAGGAATGAGAGCAATGACACCCATGAGAAAACTAGGCAGAACAATCGAGCCACTGTTGCCTTCGCCACTAGTGCTGCTGCCGCTGCTGTCTCCATCGTCACCACCAGCTCTGGGGCCAGTAGGCACAGGTTCAGAGCTGAAAGTAGGGAAAGTGTCGTCGACGGTAGGAATGGGTTCGATTGAAGGGGCAGTGAAGGAAGGGGAATCAAGAGTGCGAGTTGCAGACTCTCGAGTAAAGGTGAGCTTGTCGTCGTCATCGTCGTCGTCGCTGCTTGACCCGCCGCTGCTTCCACCGCTGCTACCGCCGCTTGAACTGTATCTGCAAGTACCGTCGCCGGAACAGATCTGACCGGACAAGCAGTATCCCTTATTACAGCAGACCATTCCCTTGGGCATGCAACCATCGCCGCAGGTTTCTTGATAGCTGGCACAGCTGCCACTGGATGAACCACCACTTGAGCCTCCAGAGCTGCTGCCAGAACCATATCGGCATTTTCCATCAGAGGTGCATGTCTGGCCACTGAGGCAGTACCCAGAGTCGCAGCATACCATACCCTTGGGCATACAGCCATCGCCGCATGGCTCCTCGAAGCTCAAGCAGGAACTAGACCCTCCCGAAGAACCGCCGGAGGAACCGCTGCTTCCTCCAGACGAGCTTCCAGGAGCGCACTTCCCGTCCGAAGTACACTTCTCGCCTTCATCGCAGTAGCCTGTGAGACAGCAAACCTTTCCCTCAGGGATGCAAAAACCGCCACACATCTCCTTGCCCTTTGTGCAGCCCGAAGGTACACCGGAGCAAAGCTTTCCGTCCTCGCAGCAACCGGTACCTTGGCAGCGGTAGCCGTCTTCGCAGTATGTTCCGGATACAGTGCTGCAGCACTCACCACTTGATGCAATGCAGGAGTTGCCGCACTGTTTCATGCCCCCTTCGCAAGTCGCCGCCATGCTGAGGAACTGGGGACGGGGGCTGAAGTCGGAGAGGAGGGGGAGACCTTTCTGATCTGCTTTGGAACTGCTGAAGTAGACGCCGTCTGCTGCGGCTGTCAAGCCCGCAAGGGCGAGAAGGAGAATCGATTGCAGCATAGTGAAAGAGAGCACGTATGAAACCAAGTTTCAGAGGCAAAGAATGGTTCTAAAGAAACTTGATTGAACGGAAAATTCTCAACCGGGCATTTTCCTGTCTTATAAGACTAGATGTAGTAATAGGCTGCCACTGCATGGGGGAAATGGGCTGAAAGCCTTCCGTCGAGGCACCGACCAGGTTTAATCAATTAGCTGGGTATAACCGTGCTAGTCAACGCATCAAATGAACGCCACTGAGTATCTCCAGGGTTCATAACTGTAGACCCCGTTCCGCGATGACTTCGTGCGGGTACCACATCCGCTCATGCTAGAAAAGGATCATCCACCAATACAAGCTGTTCTCTGTAGCCACAATACTGCATCTGTCATGGTAGCTAATATCTATGTATAAATCATGTAGGCAGCCGCACTTTTGTCTATGCGAAAACCCTTCAATTAACGACTAGTCCTATGACTTTGAGACCTGAATAGATCTGCATCAAGACTAAAGGTCCTTATAACCACTCAGAGTGGTTTATCCCAAAAAGGGGCATGAGTGCGAGTGATTGTCAGACGGAACAACCGCATTCCGGTTAGGACAATAATAGTATTTACCATTATCACACACCATCCAAAAATTAAGAGTGTTGTTGCTGCTTGAGTTGGTGGGGACCTCAAGTTCAGCTTTTGCTTAATCCCTGCATCGATCCTAGATAGCCTGCCCTGGTTTAATGGACCAGGAAGGAAGTTGGAAGACGATCCATTGGGTGAAGATCGGTCACAAGGTCATTCAAAGCCGGGCTAGACTCACAGCACCGTTGGCGATCTAATAGAGAAGAAACCCATACCTCGCAGTATAGCTTGCAAAGAAAGCTTGGGCTGCTACTATAACAGTATATCCATAGTAACCCGAGAACTTCTGCCAGGTTGCGTGGTGACTGTGAGTTGAGTCAACAAAATATTATACGTCCACGGAAAAGGGCTGAAAAAAGGTGAAACAGCCACTTCATAGTGTTTAGATTAGTTGGGCTTTTTGTTTGTCATTGCAGGGTCCAGGGTTCCAAATTTACCATCCAACAGTAACGGGTCATTCGTGCACTAACCACGGCTGAATATCTCTGCCCTACGACGATCGAAATAGAATAGGTAGTAGTCGGCCGCTTGCCCTAGAGCAGAATATACGACTTCTCGTCAGTGGCATCCATTAAACTCATCCCGCCATTTCCTTAGAGTAGAGTTCAGTTCTAGTTGGAAAGAGTGAGGGAAAGCCAAGCATATAAGGCTGACCACGGCCCTGCGCCTTGGCTTGTTCTTCACTATTATCATGCGAAAATCCCCGCAGATTGGGTTTTCATCAAGGTTGCAGGGTCTTCTGTGACGCAGCTAAAATGGCTGACATGGTCCGGAGGCTTTGTGCGTTGAGCGGTGGAGGTGGCGTTGCTAGCACAGATGCTAACCAAATTACGGATACTCGTATGCGTTGTACTCAAGTTGGTGTTGATGAACAGTTTTCGACTCTCATCCTTGCCCAGTACTTGGAATTGTCTTGTCGTTACGCTTGACGGGAAACCACTGACGATTAAAACCAGCATGTGCATGATAGGCGTCTTCCAATGCCAAGGCATATCTAACACATTTGTAGTTTCGTTAGCCACAGTGATACCAGATGTGAACGAGAAGTAACAAAGCGAAATTGTCGGTATGTAACCATCGGTAGCAAGCTGTCCATCGATCACACAGATTGTTGACATGGTACCCCAGCTCGGGGCCATCTTCTCACCCACTTACACCTACTCCCACTCGAGCTTCCATTTTCACTGTAGTCCCAACAATCCCCTCACAGGCGAAAGAAACCTTTAGTTGCTCACCACTCTTTGCACTCAGACCGACAATGATTTCCTTCTTACCCACCAATCTCTTTGCGCTTCCTCGCCAAAACCAGACAAGTCGCCCGTCGCCCCCCTCAACTACTAATGTGAGCCAGGGTGTGCGACCCTTCCAACTGGGTGTCTTTTCGTTGGTAAATCCGAGGATGACTCGAGCGGTCCAGAGCCAGTGGCTGCCTGCTTGAGTACCAGTTTCTATTGGTACCGGCAATGGTGTTGAAACTTCAGGGATATATTGACCGATCATCTCAAAGTTGAGCGTGAGAATGGGAAACCCTGCTACTTTGTGCAACAACGTCTGGCCAAAAGGGGGATTTCGACTGAGAATGCGCTCGATGTGATAAAACTCCTTCATAGACAAGTCCTTGATGGTCTTGATGTTGGCTTTGACGAGTCTATCCTTTTTCGCTGGACCGATGCCTTCCACTTGCAAGAGGTGGTTGTCACTCTTCTCCCAAACTCCAGCCATGACACTTCTCAGAACTTCCAGAACTGCCTGAAGTCCTCTGCCATCACGCCTCTCTCCAAGGATATCAGCCAGACATCTTAATACGCGGTCAAGCAGCTTGTACATCCGACCGAGTTCCTGGTACAGTTCTTTCCGCGCTGCCCCTTTCAGCTTATTGGGCCAGGCAGTCTTGGTGAGGTCAATCTGTACGAGAAGAATAACTTTGTGCCACGGCTTTGATACGAATTCTGGGATTGGGAAAGGAATGCCTGTGTTTTCGTTGATTGCTCGGAAGAAAGCGGTTTCATGTTTTTGGATGGGAAACGAGTTAAATTCGGTTGCAGAGCATGCTTTCTTGAGAACGGCGAAAACATCAGGGTTGCTTTTGATCTCACAGAGGGCTTTGAAAGTTGACGCAGCTAATTGATATCGTATTTGAATCTCGTGTGAGGGCTGCGATGTTGGACTTTGCGAGTTTGAAGCTGTCCCTGGTGGTTTCGACATGATGCATGACATTCGAGTTGACCGAGACTGATATTGATGACTCCCATAATAAGAGTCAGATGATGTAGTTTGTAAACTTGAGATGCGCTTCCTTTGCTGAATATTTCTTGTATCTGGCGGGTAGTGGAAGGCGCACCTTTCTCAAATTACAAGCTCAAACCAAGGCAGGTACATGCATCGTGCCTGCCCACGTCAGATGGGGAGACCAGCCTGAAACACGAGGCACGAATTATTGAATCATTTGCACAGGTAAGTCATCGTCACATAACAAAGTATGTTTTTCCAAGGTTGGTATCTTGATTAATATATGGTACTAAATCTAATCGACCTGATTGCACCAGTATGGATGGCTAGATCTGGCTACCGCTACATAAGGCATGTCGCAATTTACAGCTTGAGTGTGTTTCCAGCAACACCAACAACAGCCGCCTTGACCTTGGAAGCGCCAACAAGAGAGTACTGGTAGGGAATGTCGGACTTGGAGATGGAACCCTTGGGAGCATCATTGGTAGAGCCACCGAGGTCGACATCGTTGACCGAGATGCTGCCAGTCTCCTTTGAGTCCTTGGAGATAAGAGCCTTCTTGGCGTTGCTGAAAGCAGTCGACTCAACAAGAACCTGAGCACCCATGCGAGAGTTGACACCGGTGACGCTGATATCCTCGTAGTAGTTGTTGAAGACGTGGACGAAACCGAAGCGAACAGAGGGCGCACGGGAACCAATGTTGGACCAGTGGTTGTTGGCGTAGGTGACATGGAGGGCACCGGTGTCCTCGTCAGCGTTGCTGTCGGAGTGGCCGACGAGAGATGCCTTGTGGTGGTCGTGGAAGTAAGTGTTGGAGATGGTGACCCAGTCAGAAGCGTGGGTAACATCAAGGAGACCGTCAAAGTAGTCCTTGTCCTTGGAAAAGTCTGACGACAGCTCGCAGTGGTCGACCCAGACGTTGGTGGACTTTTGGATACCGATGGCGTCGCCGTTGGCAGCGACAACGTTCTTGATGGCCAGGTTGCGAACGATGACGTTCTTCTGCTTGTTGATGTAGAGGCCGATGTTGTCGAGAGAAGCACCTGAAGCACCGACGATGGTCTTGTCGGACTTGACGCGGATCTTGTTGTTGCCGGTGATCTGGCCCTTGACGTAGATGACCTGCTTCTCGTCTGACTCGGCAGCCTTGCTGAACTCGGCGAGAGAAGAAACAGTCACAGTAGCACCTCCAGCACCACCGGTGGTGCCTCCGTTCTCGGTGGCGTAGCCAATGTTGGCGGCATCGGTGATGGCGGCTCGCTTACCGAGAGTCTTGCCCACCTCTTGGATGGTAGGAGTAGGAACAGCGCTGGCCAGAGCGGCGAGGTTGAGGAGACCGAGGAACTTCATGTTGTTAGTTGGTGGTGGTAGTATATGTTGGAAAAGTATGTATTGGGAAAGTAAAGAGTGGAAGTTGGAGCCGGTCCAACAGTAACGAATGTGTAAAACTGGGAAGAGACGTAAGAGATGAAGAATAGAGGAGAGTGGTGACAGACAGACACGAAGTGCTCACTTATATATGACCATCAACTGTCAGTCCAGTTCTCCATTGCCATGGTTTGATTGCCGAACACGCAAGACCCCTGAAGCGATAGATGGTGATGTGCAAGTGTCGTTGACCTTGACAGGGTTTGAAACATGTTTACACGAATGAGAGAATTCTCCGCAAGTGAAACGGCCATGAGTGGAGTGGAACTGCCGGAGGAGATACTGGGGCAGAACATGATGAAGATACCTGAATAGGAAACTTTGAGGTTGCAGTGTCCCCGAGACTAAGATTAGAGAACCCGACAGTCTCGGAGAGCCAAGACCATCATTTCTCTTGATGAAGCTTGTTGACAAGATATTTATTTAGTAGCGAGGTTGAAAATAAGCTTAATTAGATTAGTCTATAGCAATGACATACTCGTCAGAGGAAGTTGTCAAGATACCAACAAGACATAGATAGATGTAGCATGTATTTAGCTACATCCATCCGGAAATACAATCTATTAGTCAATGTTACATTCAATTCAAAATCTTCATATTACGAGGTAGCACGTCTTTGAACACATGAAACACAAGTCCATGTTAAACTTGTTCTTTCTCGACTCCACCCGCTAAACAAAGACATTGCCAGGGTGTGAGATATTGGTGGGAGAAATTGATCAATGCGCGAACCCGCGTACTCTCATCGGATTCGTATTCTGATCAATCAGATTATTTTCCCCATGTCCAGATTTCCACTCGAGTGATGTACAGTATACGTCAGCGAGTTATCCCCGCTGGTGTGAGTAGATACAAAGAAGTGTTGAGCTGGGTTACGGATGTTGACAATTATATTGAGTTTCCAAATTGATGGATATCAAAAAAGTTGTACCAGTCATCAATCAACGTCACTGTTCTGTGCGAGCCAAAGGCTTTCCCTGGTCCGCAGGCTCGAGAGCATTCAATCGTTCGAGTCCACGAATGTCAAGAACACTACGGACAACTCCCACAACCCGATTCAATACCGCAATGCCTCGGACAGCTACGGCCCACATCCCAGCTACTTCGAAGATGACATGCCAGTTAGCCGTTTCTAGTCCAAACATCCGAGTCTCGACAACTTATCCCATTCAACCTTTATTGCCTAACCGCTGTCCTTCGGTCATCACATTGTCCGATGAGAAGCCCCTGGAGCTGCTTCTGCAATCCACCCGAGGATTCCTTCGCGCCGCAACTCCACAGGAGCTCTCAATAGTAACTCTCGCACGCCATCCGCAGTAAGGCCATCACATGCCTTGACTGCCTTCTCGAGCCCCTTGCCGAGATGATGTTCTCCAGGCCCGAGCACTACGTTCAGCTCAACGTTGGCTGCCCCTGCTGCAAGCCATAGAACCATCAACTTCACCCCCGGATCGCCGCCAAAGGCACCACATCCCCAAAGGCCAGTGAAGATGGAATCGCCTTTGTGGGAAGTGAGTCCATTAATAGCCTTGTTGATTTCACGATCAATATTCTCGGGGTATAAGTCAGGTAAGCCGTTGCTCGATGAGCGCTGCACCATATCCATCTCCAGCGCGTCCATGAAGACGAGGCGTCCTCCTTTCCAAGATGCTGGGTCGTTGTCAAAAGCTGCCATAGGACGGGCTTCCCATTCGATACCGCGTCGCTGACCCTTAACATCCACCATCGCTCTCGCACCTGAAACGGTGATGACTGTGTTGTCATCTAGATGAGGTGCCACCAGAACAACAGGGTATGCCTCAGGGGCAATACCAACGAATATCTCCTCTTGAGTAGCCGACTGACCGAAGCCAATGACCTTGTTCGAGGATATGACGACGGCCCCCCCTTGTCCCTGAACATGAGGGTGATGAGTGTCTGACGTGTGGACATCCACGTAGTTGACCTTTACTGATCCCAACCTTGCGTCTGTCAAAGACGCTTGACTGCTTTGATGAAGCTCGTATGAGACCGTTTTGTGCTCTCCGTTTGGTACAGATCGGTGTTCATCTACTAGATCTTTTGCTGTAGGCAGACCTTTAAAGTATATAAACAAAGCTTCCAGGTACATCTGCACTGCTGTTGGATGTCTCTGCTCCGACGAGTACCAGATGCTGAGATCTTGGTAGCCATCGTCGCTCCGCTGGGGAACTGATGAGCAGAGAAATTGATGAGCCACAAGGCAAGCGACTTGGCCGCGACTCAATAGGAGCGGAGAGTCCGGTCGAAGAAGCTCCAGCTGTCCACAAGAAAAATACACCGGAAGATCGAGAGCGAAATCTCGGATCTTGGGCCATAAATTATTGAGAATCTCAGCTTCGTCGTGATCTTGCAAGAATCTCTTTAGGTAGCCATAATCGCCGTCTTGACATGTTTCTGCGTTTGCGGCAATTGTCTGTAGCCGATCGATGAGTTGCGCGATACTCGATACAGGCGTGACAATAAGATGATGGAGCAGCGGCCAGAATGGGATTTTGCCCTCCTCGTCCTCTTCGACTTGTATATTTTCTGGCAAGTCGCTGAAACGGTCGAGAACTCGACAGGATGGCGAGTTGGGGAGAAGAAATGAGGCAGGCCGGGATGACATGCTGATGGGTCGTCACTTGATTCTACACTTAAATGGAGATTATGAGATAATTCTTATGATGTGAAGATATATAAGTGAGTCTTGATTACTGTTTATGTAGTTGATGATGTCGTGTTGTAGAAGATGAGTCTTTGCCGAGAATATACCCCACTTTGTTTCTACATCAAGTCATGTTGTGAGGGATAACTGGATATTGATAGTATACGATGGCTTCAATATGGTGACAAAATGGTATTAAACTGGTTCCGCGTCCTTGTGGTATAGTGATTTACTTGTGCGGTCAGGTAATGGATATTCTCTCAGTAGACACTGAAAACACAGGGAACGCATGACTTGGTTATGCAGTACCCTATTATTATTTATCAGTAACCTAGTAACTTGATAGTGCATGGCGATAACCTTTGTGTACCTGCATATCCGCTCCACCTCAAAAGAAGCAAGTAAACTAAGCTAACCTGTTTGTGATGATGATGATCCTTGAACCTGACCCTGATCAGTACAACCGTACAGATACGGGAGTAACACTATCTAGTGAACTTGCGTTGTACTGACAAGCCTTGGCTTGCACCAACATCTCGTAGCTAAACTCAATCGACAGCCTTGAAAGAGAGACATCAATTTTAACAACAATAAAAGCCACGTCTCACCACTCTCAAGCCAAGTTAGTTAGCCAACTGCACCAAAGACACCACCGTAAACCTGGACTTGTCTTATCTATCTATCTATCTCTCAAAAGGCCAAGACTATTTCATTTCCCTCTTACGAGGTCAGGGTCGCTTACTGTACTATACATGCAACCTAATCTTGCCAATAGTCTGCGTCTTTCACGACTCATGCTCATAATATACTTGCACCTACAGATACGTATTCATCCGTACTGCCAATATTTTAACCCTCCCTTGACGCCGATCTTTTTCCCTTGTTTACACTATCCTTGCTGCTTCGACGCATGCGGGCGTCTTTTCAAATGCCCAGCGTAACAGGAAATGAGCCATCTGCAAGCCAAGCAAACAAGTACTTCAACTTCACCAAGAGTCAAGGGGTGTAAAAAAGTGTCTTGAGCAAATCAATTGCCTTTATTTTCCATTTCCTTCCCAAAAATTCTAAAAAGGTATCGCTGCGCGTAAACAAAAGCTGAGCATCCATGATGCCTTTGTATAAAAACTCTCAAAAAAATCAAATCCCAATATCCTAGTAATTCATCCAAGCCATATACATAATAGTCTCTTCTCATCTGTCAATGTCAAATCAAATCATGTCCATCTCTAGTAGAAGTTCTTTCTCATAGAAAGAAGAAAAGAACAGAAAAATCTCATCCCGTCATTGTCCACAAACAGCCAAACCCAGTTTCGTCCTTGGCGACGTCCGAGGCCCAAAAGCAAAGAAGGCTTGAAAGCCAAGGACGTGCTAGGGAAGGTAGGGTAAAGTTCGCGGACACAAGAGAGCAAGTCCTCATTAAAAAGCGTTAAGTTTGTCGTTTGAAAGTGTAATGTTTGCTTGCCAAGAGCCCTCTTCCATGTAAACCTCTTTTTTAGCATTTTTAATGTTATCGCCCGTCTCTTTCTTTCTTTTTTTGGTTAAGAAGGTCGCTTCCCATCCCAGAAATGAATCACCCTGAGTGATACCAAGAGGTTTGTGGGTTGTTTTTTGCCTTGGCAAGCATTGTAAGGATCGACTCGAAACAAGGGTGTAATTAGAAAGATCTGCTCTCTTGAACAATGGCACTATCCATTGCTCGTAGGGATCACCCGAAGTGAAGAAGTATTTACAAAATCAACAAGTGAATTTGCTTAGATGAGGACCTGAGCGATCATGAGACCAGCGAAAGCAGCAATGATGCTGCCAGTCTTGCGAGAGCCAGAGCTGACGGGGACAGGGGTAGTGTCACTAGGAGCTCCTTCAGTGGCAGAGCCAGAAGGAGTGACAGGATCAACAGCGGCACCTGAGTTGACACCAGAGCCAGAGCCAGGGCTGAGACCTTCAGTGGCTGTGGCAACAGCCTCCTCAGAGGCCTTGGTGGTGCTGGCTACAGCAGTGGCAGTGGAGAAGGTGGTAGCAACCTCGGTGATCTTGGTCTCCTTGGTCTCCTTGGCAGACTCGGTCTGGGTCTCATGGGTCTGGGTCTCATGGGTCTGAGTCTCGTGAGTCTTGGACTCGTGCTGGGCAGTCTTGGTCTTGGTCACAACGGCGCTGGTGGTCTCCTCAACAGTGGTAGTATGCTCGGCGGTCTTGGTCTTGGTAGGCTGAGCAGTCTGGGTAGCCTTGGAAACGGTGGTGCTGGCGCTGGTCTTGTCCTCGCCGTCGGTCTCAGAGAGAGTCTTCTTGACATCGATGCTTTCCCAGTCACCAGTCTTGTCGGTCCAGACGTACTCCTTGGCACCACGGTTCTGGCCGGGAGCGTCCTTTCCAGCATAGTCGATGATGGTGATGCTGCGGTAGTAAGCATCAAAGGGAGCCTGCTTGAAGTCGGTGTAGCCACCAGCCCACTCTCGGGTTCCCTCGTTGCTGTTCTTACCACCGGCAACCCAGGTGCCGAGCTTGACCTGCATAGGAGTCTGGGGGAAGCCAGCAGTGCCCTTGGCATCGGCGGCGTTGAGAGTTCGGACAACGACATCATCAATGAGCCAGTCAATCTTGGTGGATGTCCACTCGAGGGAGTACTTGTGAGTGGTGGTCAGAGGAGCGGCGACGGCGTGGTATTGGGCACGGTCGTAGGTGGTGGTGTCACCCTTGCTGAAGTAGTTGGACTGGACCTGAGCATCGTCACCTCCAACCCACTCCCAGTCCACCTCGTCGAGGTCGTCAGACTGAAGAACGGCACTGGTGACGATACCCTGGCCCTTGGCAGCCTGGACGACAACATCGACTCGGCCAAAGAAGAGGTAGTTGTCTGATCTGATTGTAGGAGCCTCGGTCTCCTTGTTGATGCGGAAAAGAGCACCTCGTTGGTTGTACGTGAGTTCTGTGGCAATCATGCTGTGGAAGGCACCACATTCACCCTTGGCAAAGTCACACTCAACCTTTGTGTCTCCGAAGGCAGGGTTAGGGGGGCAAGCTATCGTGATGTTAGTGTATATGGAAGGTTACTTGTGTGGAAAGTTGACTTACTCTTCTTCAGTGGGTTGCAGTCTGTAAAGGTTTGGGCGGAAACCATGCCAGCGCAGGCCAGAGCCATGGCGGCAGTGGTAAAAGTTTTTGTGAACATTGCTGTGTGTGTATGTGTCTAGTTTGTTCTGTTATGTGTTTCGTTGCTTGTATATTCCAGTTGTGATGAAGCGATATCTGAGTGAGAGACGATAGACCACTTGTATGAGTGTGTGTGTGTATATACTTGTTGTTGAGCGATAGTGTTTTTAATATTCAAAAACGACAGTTTCTAAAACGGAAACAGAAAGATAAAAGGATGTTAATTAAAAATGATGATGGTATGATAGATAGAACTGAGCAAGAGAGAAAACGAAGGGAACAGTGAATGTTTTAATGGTAAACGCCTTCGGTCTCGGCGTCTCGAGACAAGACTAGACTAGAGTCTGAAGCGGCGCTTCGGGTCTCCAGTATCTTGTGGATCTCTTCGACCCCTGATCCTGACCCGACCGACCCTTGGGGCTCGTCTAAAGACAACGAGCCAAGGGACGCCAAGAAAGGGCCAAGGGTAAGCCCCCCTGTTATGCTTTATGAGTGAGTGAGAGAGACATTCCGGTTTCGAACGAGACGCAGAAAGACTGAGACAGACATGGAGAGTATAGTGACAAGTACCACGGGTTCAGATGAGTTCCAAGGCGTTGACGTTGAGCGCTCTTCATGATCATGGCTTTAGTAGCTCATCATTGTTTGACAGAACAGGACATTTTTAGTGGCCCATTCTGGAAAAGCTGACAGTTTATTCCTCAGCCACTTGTTACTTGTCAGTGGTTGACAAGACATAGAGTTGGTTACACCTAAACGTTGACCCTGCATTAGGCATGCTGACTGTGCACTAAGGCACCGAAGCTTGGCTATCAGTCGCCTGAGCTTGTTTATAGTGACTATCAGATACGAATTCGTACTCGACAAGCTTAGCTTCTTGGCTCTCAGGTCACTCGCGGGCAATCCGTGACGATCTGCTGAGAACTGTGGCAACGTGGAGAGAGTTGGACTCTTTTTTGTCTCTAATTATTCAGAGCAACAATTCTCTTTTCTATTAATGATTTACAGTCATGGCATCCTTTTCTGAATCGTGATGACGAAGCCCTGTTGTGAAACTCCCTACCTCATGCAGAAGCTCAACCAGTCAGAGACGAGCAGTTCCTGATGATCACCCTCTTCTGACACGCACCGTCTTGAATTCGTCAACTGGTTTCGTAGTGAATCAACTAATTAACACAAAGTCGCAACAGAAAAAAAAAATAAAGAGGCTGAGAGAATTCCAGAGCATGGCAAATACGAAACTCTACCAACCTCGAATAGCAATGTTGGATCTGCCAACTCGTAAAAATAGTTACAGAGGCAAAGTTCCCTCGGCATGTTTGCCGATCGTTTAGCTAGTTGGCAGTAGCTGGAGAAAGTAGACGATAAGGGAAATGGGGGAAAGCAGGGGATGGGATGAGAGGTACGGACTAGACGAGAGGCGCAGAGTTCTCTAGATACTATTTAGGCTAGCCTAGAGGCAGCCTAGACTGGTTGGATGGACCCCTGAAAGTGCCTCTGTCAAACTATCAATCAATGGCTCGACATGTTCATGCAAGGCAATCTCATCCTTCCACTCGGTCACTCACGTTTTCTCTCAATCCCAGGGTTTTGGTTTAACTAATCCTTCTTGTATCACATCAAGGGAGTCTCCTCCTGTCTTTCATCCCTGGACTCTTGGATGTTTAATCATTAACCATCACCATAGAGACAAGAAAGCAAAACACGAGATAACACAACCTTGGCCGACGTAGTTAGGTTAGTTCTTGTGATTGCACACATCGTATCCATCTGGATATCAAATTACCTTGGCTCTTGGCAAAAAAGCAAGCCCATGCACTATCAGAGTCTCATATCATTTCTGCTGTACAACTGTTAATCTAAAGCACAGACAGACTCGGGCAATTACCAACTGCTGTACCCTGCATTCAATCTTCATCTTACTTGTCTATAACCCCCTGCTAGACTACCTAGTCTGTTGATAGTTTTTGTCACCTTTCAGCCCGCCCGTCTGTTCTTTTCTTCTCCATATTCGCCAATGTCAGCTAGAGTTGACCCGCCTCGACGTCACATTTCCACTTGATATGATCCATCCGAGTTGGCAGAGTAGCAGTACTAGTTGAAATTATTGCCATTGTCATTCCCTTTCGGAGAGAGAAACGAGAAAAAACACGAGCCGCATCACGAGGCTTCCAGACACTAACAGTAGATCTGGATGGGTTCAGTTCAGCGCCGCCACAATCAAACTTCTAATTTTACCCTTTGACTTGGCTGATCTGGGCTTAGCCCTTGGGAAACTCAATACTACAGTAACCTCTACTTTTTCTATTGTCAGCAGAAAAGAGAATAGCGCATCACATGGACCTACAGTAGGTATTTACAGCATCTCTACTCTGTAGTCTAGGCTATCCCGAGCTGTAATCCAAGCTGACCCGATCTGGGGTCTGTCATTTGCTAGTTGCATGATTGAGGATTTATTACAGTAAATAGTTACCAGCTGTTTGGTTGTTGGTATTAACCCCATCCATCACTCTATTTGTTTCTATTAGCTCATCCTTTGTTTCACTTTTGTCGTATATCCCTCATTCCTCACAAGTAAAAATATATTATGTCGTTTGCATAAAACAATAACGAGGCCAAGTGAAACTGCGTCATATCAAGACATTCGAATCAGGATCACCACTACTCATTAGCCAAGTATCTCGTCAACCAGCACACAACCTAGCATCACATTAAGACAAGTACCACTTTGAGTTATTGCTTGTAAATCATCATCATCATCAAAGACTTTAAAGTCTCTTCTCTTCTTTTCTTTTCTTTCTCCAAGTCTCCACTTTCTCTAGACTTGATACCGATCCTGAGTTTCAGAATTGGAGAACCTCAACGAATCACCTCTGGATATCCCTTGATGCAAACAAAACCAAGCCTTGACGCGCGGTATTTTTCTCACTATTTCTTTCATGTGAGGAATGAAGATTTTCAATGTTGACGCATTGGTTGTAAATCACCGCCTCTTTAGACTATATACGAAGTGATCGACCTGTCAGTGTCCACCATTTAGTCCCGTCTTGACGTTTGCGGCTATTATCGCAACGGAATCTTTCTACTAACTAGGTTCTCTCGTAATGCTTCTGTCAGTTTGGCAGTACCGGGTCTAGGGGTCACAGATAACTTGACTATACTTGCCAAAGAGACGAACTCCACTATACGATTGACCTCTGCCAATCGTACAACCCTGTATGGCGATCTTAACACACAGAGTCTACAATATCAGTTACTTTTGAACACCCGAAATGAATAATAGGAACATCACATATTGAAACCAGATCCAACGTTAGTTACCCTCTTCTTTCCATAACCAGGTTTCAGATTCTACACTTCGACTTCATGCATTCGTAACCCGAGGCGAAACATCAGCGTATCATTTCTCCTCCAAGGGTGTCATATCATACGGGTGCACTTATCTGAAACCAGTATCATATGACAAGGTCATCCATGATTCTCGCCCTTGGATAGTCAATTAGATACAGTACCATTTATGAACACGGGGTTGGTGTACTGAATGCTTGCCGACGGTACCCTGAAAAGCTGGCGAACTACCCTACACTGATATAAACACTTGTGTAATAAGCAAGCAAAGCACTGCGCAGTTGTTGATTACAGTCATCAAGTATGTGTGTATGTAACCATCATTGACCTTGGGTATTATAAGTAGGTCTGCATGCAAGTCGTGTAATGCAAAGACCATGCCACAGCATTATCCGGGGCGATAGATCTGCCAACAAAATATAAGCAGTGGTCTTGACTAGATAAACCAAGCTAAAGAGTTCTTCATGAACACTGTCATAGATAAACTACCACCTTACTTAATCCATAACCTATTCAATATCGGTTGGCGAATATCACGCCTCGTAAAGCGAGACAACTACGCAACTCAACCAAATATCATGCCGAGTGCTTGTAACAATATCCCTTAGAAAGATGTAAACATGAAGAACTGGGAGCCACCAACGTGAATCAATCATCGAATGGGTTTCTCGTAAGTGTATGGGCTGTCTGAGTAAAGACTGCCTAAAAAAAAGGTGAAAATAAACCAGATAATCAGCTTCCGTTAGCGATATACTTCATCACCTGACCAGACTAGACAATTTGATGTACCGTATTGTCAAATTCCTATCAAAGCAAGGATCTTTGTGTTTATATTGCCAAGATCCGGCAATGCTGATGTTATTGGGTTGTGTCATGACAGCATCCATCCACCATCTAGCCGCACCAACATTCTGACAATGAAAAACCACCCTCAACACCCTCAGCTAATTGAAGAAAGATCATGAATGGCGAAAAAAAAACATGCATAGATCTAAGATTGATACTAACGTAATTGACAAATAGACGACTTGTTAGATCGATATCTGTGAGTCATCTGACAGACCTCAAAGATCGTCGGGACGGAACCTAGCCTCGATTGCAGCTACACAAGTCCCATTTGAAATGTAGTACTAGTAAGTCGCATCTTAGACTGTCGACCCTTTACCGCCTTCAGTCTGTGCCTTGCATAAAACTAAAGTAGTCTTGAATGTGGAGGGTAGCATCTTGTCCGTGAAAGAGATGGGGATAGAGAAGAAAGGCAGATTAGCCACTAGTCTATCTTTCGAGGACACCAATCAGAACCAGATGGATGGGTTTCTGGACCATATGTTGTGTGAATGAAATTTGCTGTGAGTTTGCTATTGAATTCTTTGTCAATGAAGAGTTGTTTCTTTGTTGATAATAGAGATAGCATAATAGGCAAACAAGATGCAATCCACTGCTTCAATGGATCGATCAACAGGAAAACCACATCTCGAAGAAGACCAACACTCGATACAGTGTCGTCAGTTGCAAAACTCCCCTGTCCTTGTTCGATCGAAGCTTGACGGGACGGAGCGGACACCCTGGCCTGTCACGATATGCACGATCATGCAGTAAAGATACAGATTCCAAGTGACAGCGGCACTTGCACGATTCATGGCCACATATTCATGCCCGATCCTGTTCGGCTATCCTGTCATGCACATCACTCTCCCCCTCAACCCAACCATCGTGTGACCCTCAAAGGTCCATGCTATCCCCATATAAAGACAATGCTAAGCATCATAGGACCAAAGAAAGCAGCCCCAAGTGGAAACAAAGTTATAGAACCAGTGGCGGACGCCTCCTCGTCCTACGGTTGCAACGGCAGTCCCAGGAACCAGGCACCGCTCTTTCATCATGACTACTAGCTCACACCCTTAAGGCATAACTGTTGTCAAGGGCGAAAGCAAGTCTTACCAGACCGACTTTATCAGCGTCATGGTTGTCCCGTTGGAAAAGCTTAAAGCCACCGTTTTGCTTTCTCTTTCTTGCGTCCTTTGCTACGACGGTTTATGGTGTTGACGCCACTGAGAAGCAGATCCGTGGCGTCTAGGACCGTTTGGACCAGAAAGAAGGCCATTCTAATAGAATCCTAGCGTCAGGGGTTATGACGCTTCCTATTGGGAAGAACCGTTTGGCTTAAACATCTGGGTGCTGAGAAGGCGCCGGATTTGGTTAAACGCATCCAAATGGTGTGCTCTTTCTTTTTGTTCTAGAAAGAAGAGCTAGTTAATGTGTGTGTGATGTAAGTCGGTAAATCAGTCCATCATCTGGTGTAAGTGAAAGAGTCGTGGTTGTTTGATAGATAGGGTGAAATAGTATATATATATATGGTTCATGAGACCGGGTGTCTTTTTTGCTTCGGCATCATTCTCTTGTTCAAGCCATTCATTCATTCACTTCTTCCAAAATGGCCTGGCCAAAGTCTTTCGTTCTTTTGATCGCTTCCTACAACATCGCTGGTGTTCAAGGAGGTCCATGCAAGCCTCGCTCGCCCAGTTCCACTGTCGCTACCTATCTAGTACCCCAGTCACTCTCTTCCAAGACTACCACTCTCTCTTCTCCAGCTACAAGAGTACCTTGCCACGGTCCATACTGTGTCATACCATGCTACGGACCAGAATGTGGTTCTACTACTTTCCTTTCTGCAAACACCAAACCTGCTTCCATACCTTGTTATGGTCCAGACTGTAACCCGGGCAGTACATCTACCACTCTCGCTTCTTCAAACACCAGAGCCACTTCTGTGCCATGTTATGGCCCAGACTGTAGCTCAGTCACTCTTTCAAGAACCACAACTGCTGAATCCAGTCTCTTCACCGGGACAGAGAGGTCATCAACCACAACTTCTCGCGAAGCTTCTTCAAGCACCACAACCATACCAAATGGCTCTTCCACCACATCTTCAACATCCACCTCCGGCTCACTCACTGCCGTGACAAACACTCAATCTACAACCAACACCGAGACAACAAAAAGTACTTCTGCCACTACCCAGGGAAGCTCTACCACAACTGATCGAAGCACCAACACTGCTTCAACACAAACCGGTGCTTCCAGCATGACTCAACAGACCTCTGTTGCTACCACATCTGGTTCAAGATCTGGTACCACAGAGACTAACACACTCTCTACAAACACTGGAAGCACTGTGACTGCAAAGACGGAGACCAACACTGGATCTGTTTCTACAAACACTCAAAGCAGCTCGGCTACAACGAGCACTACTGTCTCGCGCGACACTACTGCTTCTTCAAGCACCACCACAGGATATGATACTATCACATCCACAAACAATCTGAGCAAAACATCAGAGACGACCACCATCAGTGGTGCCTCGCAAACATCAGGATTAAGCACCTCAGCTACTACCACAGCAACCTCAGCTACAAATGAGGGTTCTTCCACTACTCAGAAGAGCACTACAATCTCTACTACTGGAAGCGAGACATCCAAGGTGACGGAGTCTTCGCAAACCACTTCTATTCCCTACGGTACTAGCACTTCAACAATTTCTGCTACATCTTCGGTTTCTACAGCCAGTGCTTCGTCATTAGGTAGCTCCTCGAGCCAGACCGGAGGTTCTCTTACAACTGGGTCCGCGACTTCTGTATCTGGTAGTTCAACATCTACTGGAGGTTCCTCAGCTATTACAACTCAGACAACTTCCACAATTGGATCTGTGTCTTCTGCACCTTCCACGACTGGTACTTCATCGTTGACTGGTACTTCATCATCGACTGGTGCTTCATCATTAACTGGTGGTTCTTCGAGCCAGACTGGAAGCTCTACAACAACTGGGTCTGCGACTGCCATGACTGGTACCTCAGCATCGACCGGCAGCTCTTCCGGTTCTACCACTTCGTCTGTGACCTCTACTATCGGTACCTCTACGTCTACCGGCGTGTATTCCAGTCAGACTGGCGGCTCTACTGCACAGTCTACCGGAATCACTTCCAATGGAGCAAGCACTTCCACCTCAGTACCTTATCCAGTACCTCCTGGGTCATCAACATCGAAGGCCTCCACCACTTCAACTACCCAATCATCAAACACTTCTCAAAGCTCAGCAGTCTCCGTACCTTCAACTACCGCTTCACAGCCCTCTATCACCGCCTCGGGATCTTCTACAGTCACATCCATCCCATCTTCCATAAGGACAACCATGACAACCAGAACAACCTGCGGATCATCATCGGCGACATCAAGCTACCCTCCACCAAAACCAACTTGCTTCCGCTACACCCTTGTCGATAACCCACCTACTCCCGCAGACTGTGGCAATACTGGTCTTCGCAGCGGCACGAAGGCCAATGTTCTGGGTCAAGGTGTTGCGGACAGCGTCGAGGCATGTGGACAAAGCTGTAGTGAAAAGAAGGGATGCAAGGCTGTTGTCTACGGCTACAAAGAGTCTGATTACAACAGGCCTTACTGTGAGTTGATCGATGGACCCCAAGTTCGTAATGCCTATGATGATACGGCTTGGAGGTGGTATGATATGTCTTGCTTCAATCCAGATTGTGTCGCTCCACCTGGATACGAATGCGGTTATTAGAAGGGTGGCGTTTATGAACAGTGTTTTCTTCATTAAGCTCTAGCGTTGTGTATCTTGTATATACCGTTTCCTTATCAGACAATCTACTTTTGAATAGTCTATTTGGATGTATTGATGCCAAGTGTTCGCAATGTCTATGCAGTGCTTAACCAGAGAAGTTCTTAGCTGAAATCTCCTATGCGAGGACCAAAATACTCATTCTGGGCGAGGGTCTTGAGATAGCAAGACTGAGTACCATCGCATCCCTCATACGGCACTCTGTTACCCCACCAGTCAAGGTTCTTATCGTGATATTGTAAAGCAAAGAAAATAATAAGTGCTGATATAGCGACACCGGCCGAGAATGCGGCAGACAGGATATAATTGTACTACAAGATGTTAGTGCTCGAACAAAACTGTTGTTTAGAAGCATACCTTTGCCCAGAATGCGAGGTATCGTTTCTTGATATACATCCAGGAGAGCCAACCGATGGGCACAGCAGGCCATATGTAAGTAAGGTTGTATGGCGCCCATACCATACCTCCCGCAAGGAAGACAACTGGATGAATGCTTCGTATGAACTTGGTGCTTGGGTATTTCTTCCCAAGCCACCAAAAGAGAAGAACAATAGCCACGCCAGATGGGAAGCCCACCAAAGCTTCGACATATTGACCACCAGGCCCAAATAGCTTCTTGGGTCCGATAGTCCCCCACAACACAGCCGCAGTGAAGAAGTTGTTCAGACCAGGGCACATAAAGCGATATGGCGCATTCTGTGTACACACGTTTTCCAGACGTATCTGGTACTGCAGTACACCGACTGATACAAGTGTCGAAACAAGCGTAGGTACCATCTGTGCCCAGAAAGTGAAACGAGGGGGTATCTTGAGATAGTGAGCCAATTTCAAGTCTGCGCTGAAGTACACTGCTTGGGCACAAGTACTGTACCCAAAGGCTTTGAAGAAACACATCGCAATGGCGTTGCCCTGGACGAAGGAGCCACCGAGGAACTCAGACAACACATTGAGCGAGACTCCAATTCCTGTAGTGGCCGATATGATACCAACAGGGACGACAAATATCAGGCTCAGGATGACACCGAAAGGCACGACTGTTGGCGTAGTGTGCGTAGGCCATTGAGAAATCCCGATGACGCCTATAATAAAAGCTATCATAAGACATACCAAATACCACCACTCGGGGACTTCGCGATATGTCTTCATGAGACGATTATGCGCATCCAAAACTTGTCCCTCTTCGGTCTCATTCTTTCTTGACGGACGAAAACTGTTGGTAAGTCCTCTAAATCCCATAGCTATTTCTCGGTAGTGATATAGAGCACCATACGTAATGGCGGCTGTGTATAGGGAGAATAAGAACATGTATGAAGTAATATGCGCAGCTGATAGGAAGGCGGGTGAGTAAGCCTCGTACTTGTCAGCATCGAATATACCACGCTCGTCAACGATGGCAGACACGTTATACAGCCCCCCAAAGTGATCAAACACCCGGTTCGAGTTGATAGGTAGATAGGCAGTATTATAACCATTCCCGTAGTAAAGACCCAGTATGACAAAGCAAGTCAGCAGTGCTCCGCAGAATAGATTGAAAGTTGTGAAGAAGGGCACCATAAGAGGATCGCAGCCCAGTGTAACTACATTCCAGTCGAAAGTCGGGAACGGATTGAGACCTAGGCCAGTGCGTCCACCCGTGACATTGGCCAAGTCGCGGTTGTTTGGGGATATCCAAGTCATCCAGCTGAACCAGCTCAGACCAGCAAAGAGGTAGTTCGGTAGCCAGAAGTAAGCAAGCATTGCACAAAAGGCTATGTTGAAGAACCTGAAGCGAGATGTGTTCCAGATCTTCTTGAAGGGTCCCAGCACGGAGACATCACCCTCATCGTGCAGTGCTGTGTTGAGGGCGATGCAAACCAAAGTTGTTGGCCACAGGCAGTATGAAGGGTACACGAGGAACCTTCGACAAATACCAGCAAGTCCGTAACCGACAAACTTGGAAGAAAGACCCAGCAGTATCTGGTATCCAACGTTGATCGCGTAGGGTTGGTTAAAATACTGCGGAAGATACTGGATCCAGATGATGTAATTTGTATAGGGCGTTCCCATCGAGATACTCGACATAATGGTAATCAGCATGTGCTCCTTCTTTGTAAACCTTCCAGGGTTAAGACTATGCCGCACGCCAAACAGAGTGAAGCCTATATCGGGCAGAGTCTTCTCTAGGAACTTGCCAAAGGGGTAGGCAAGGAGTTGAGGCACAGCCAAGCCGACGCCGATCATGGGTTGACGGATCTCGAAGAAGCTGTTGATGAAAGATACAGCGCAGGAGAATACGAGACCTATAAACCAGACGCGTATCGTAGAGCATGGTATGCTTGGGTCGTCATGGTTGTCGACTACGGCTCGGACTTCAGCATATGGTGAGTTGTGTGTGATCAAAGCTGCCTCGATCTTTATCTCCTGTATGAGGGTGTGGTGTCGCTCAGGATGTTCCAGGATATCTTCATGATCTATAAGATGTGAGTATGAGTTACTACGATATTCGCCGGACAGTATACCTAGGAAGTATTCGATCTTTTGTATAACTGAGAGAGGAAAATTGGGGTCTCTCTTATGAAGTTTATACACCTTCTTCATAGTCTGTATCATGTCAGTTATTGCGAGACTAGCGAGGAAAGTTAAAATTCTCACTCGATAAACGTTTTCAACAGATAGTGTTGCCGCAATCTCCCTTGCTTCAAGCAAGTCATCTTGGGTAACGTCAAGATCTTTCTCAAATTCACCTTCAACCACGTATTCTTGTGAACTCGGAAACGAATCATCAGGGGACTATGTGGTATAAGATTAAGACAGGACTAGATATCTCCAGGGATAGATACTGACTCTTCCGGTCGACTCGATATCTGGAACGCTCACTAGAGCCTCCGACTTTTGTGTATCTTTTGCCATGGGAACGTAGTTTTGCAAACCATTGATACTCGAAACTTGTCAGGTGGGTGTCAGAAACATTAACCCCTAAGGCTTAGGGTGACAGAAACAAATAGCCTAAGAGGCTTATCTAAGAATCATAAAGTAACTGCTTAATTTCGTCTCTTAGACTTCGACCGGCCAATTCTTGTGACTTCCTGAGGCCTGTGTTACAAAAGAAGATGCGGCAATGGGTACCGAAACTTCATATACCCAAGCCAAGATAACTATCCAAGACAGCACCAGATACAGGAGTATGCGATTGGAGGATCATGGTCAACGTCCAGCCCTATAACCTTTTGAGCATTACATGATCGGCCGCGCGGGTTCATATCAAACATGATAAATGCCTTGCCAAGAAACAATGTGCAGCATGTTGCACCAATAAGCTGGCGGCTCACTGGGGTAAATATGCTTATTTGGTAAGGCTTAGTGCAAGGGTGAAGTTTATCTCGGCTTGACCGATGGCGATATGGATACAATGTATAGAGTTGCATGTGTATAACGTCAAGCTGACAACGGTTTACTAAGCTAATTGGTGTCATCAAGCTTACAGTTGAGCGGTAGAGAAATTGGCTTATCAAATCCAATTAGATAGCACTGGAGACATCCATAGTATTGGCCAGCCCTACTCGGCAGTGCACTTGGCCACTTGTCTTTGCTTAAACATTCACATGTGACGGACAATTATTATCAGAAACAATTTGATTGACGATTTGACGTGACTATAGGAATCAATGAAACCTGATTAAAACTCATAACGATACCAACGGTATCCCGATATTGGCGAAAGAAAGTAATTCCACTTTTAATCCATTATTGCACACCTGATTGCGCAAGAGCGATCCTCTTCCAGTGATCACGCTCTTCTTCCAACTTGGCAATCTTGTCCTCCAGCTCCTCCATCTTCATTGCCTTGCGCTCCCGAGACTTTCGTGCTGCAAGAGTGTTGCGAGCACGCTTCATAGCAACGATGTCGCTGGGATCATCGATGATGATGGGGGGCAGAGGCTTGTCTCGCTTGCGAGCATTAACACCAGCCACAGAGGAGTGGCGAGTGGAAGGCGATGTACCCGACTTGCGGCGGTTCAAAGGAGGAGACTGGGCATCAGAATCCACCTCGTCAGACTTGGTCTCAGGAGAGGTTTCAACGCTCATCTGCGCAGGGACAGCTGAGGGTTCCGTAGGGAACAAAGAAAACCACTCTCCGCTAGGTGTATCGAACTCGGCATTGCCAAAGTTGGGAGACACATCATAACCATCAGTAAAGTCAGGAGACTCGTTGTAGATGGACGGAGAAGTCAAGGCCGTGAGGGCCGACGAGTTGGGGGCAGACATGAAAGGTTCTTGAACAAGAAGATCCTGTGGCGAAATAGTCGCCAAGTTGGCAATAGAGCTAGACGCACTGCTGCTGAAATCGAAGACAGAGGCAACAGCAGGCGAGGAAAAGGCCGTGTGGGCCCCGCCCTCGAAAGCAGTGAACTCTTCGAGTTCGACGTCTGAGGATGATGGTGAGCTTATTGGACTAGTCATGAGTTCAGAGGGGTACAAACCTGCAGCGTTCATCATCTTGGCGGTTTGTTGTGGGACACTACCTGTACTCTGGGAAAAGAGAGGTACTGGGGGTCTAGCAGGACGGTTCTGCTTGTTCAATGTGGTTGATGACGAAGGGGCCGAAGAAGCGTAAAACTGGTTCGTGGGGCGATTGTTTACAGTAGACGGAGAACGACCAAAAGCCTGGAGCAACTGTGCTACTCGTTGATTCTGGACAGCGGGGGACAAAGGCTGTTGGTGACGGTTTTGCAGATGAGACGAGTGACGACGCTGATGTGACAGCGATGTTGTTGTAGACCGATTAGGGAGCTGATCGAACAAGACAAAGTCCTGCTGTGGTGTTTCGGGACTCTGTAACTGTTGCGCGGATTGTGCCGGCAGGCTGGGACTGGTGGAGAGAAGCCATGGTGATTGGGGATCCGTGGTGAAGACTGGAAAGTCTTGGCCTGAAATGTTGGCGGTTGTGAGAGAACTGGAGCCGAAGCTATTCAAAGCAGTGCTGAAGTTCAGGTCGACCGTGAGGTGAGCTGAACGGGGTGGTTGAGGAGTGGGGATTGATCTGTTAGAGTCCTGAGACGTAATTTTGACTGAGGATTGAGGGAACAACGGGGAAGGGGAGTTGTTTAGAACATTTTGGCGAACGCCTTGGGCATGAACTTGATTTGATGTGTTTGGTATAATGTTTTGGGGTGAGGAAAGGAAAAGAGGGAAAAAAGGAAAGCCTCAGGAAGGGAAACAGGCACAATTTGTATTTCTCAGGCAGCAATCCATTGTGCGTGCGCTCCGGGCGGGAGGTACAAACCCAGAATAGCGGGCCCGGGATTTGACACTAACACTTATTGCCTCAAGATGGGGCCTTTTCTCGTTAGCCGATGCTTTGCGTTGCCAAGTACTCGCTGCCAAAACGCGCCCTTTGGGTCAGACATGGGTCGGGCAATGAGTCACACTTTTTTGGTGCTAAAGCATTTTGGGACTGGCCGGATGTCTCTGGTGCAACCAATTCTTAACATGGCGCATCCTGCGACAGAGTAAAATGCCAAAACTTAGGACTAAGCCTCCACCGTTCGTTCTACAACGGCACTGTACAATCAGTACCATACTCTCAGGACTCGAGTTTTGACTGCACAAACTCCACGACAGGCAAGCATGGGGTGCCCTGCCACTCGTGTTTTCCCCATCTTTTTGCACTCTCATGCCCCGTCTGAGCGTCATTATTCCGCTCCCTCGCTGTCTTGATGTTGTGCTGTAACCTAACATCCAGTGCAGACATGGAGGCTTGGAAATTAGCGTATACCGCCGTAAGCAACTTGCAGTGCCCCTGCATCTAAACTCTCTATTGGCCGAATTGCAATTCCGCCCTGTTGACCTGCTGTAAGTTCTACCAATCAACGCCTATCTACGCGGGTACTAAAGCCGTGGGCTCTGTTTCCAACCATGGACGACAATAATAATGGCGACGACAACAAACCAGTCTCATGTCGCGAATTATCGCAGCTGATGAGGACATTGATGAAGAGGACAGCGAATCCTCTTGATAAGGAGGCATGGCACGCAATGCAGCCGCGCATACATTGTACAACACATGCATATCCTATTTGTTCGTTTCCAACACTTGTCTCAGTTTGCCTACCAATCTGCCTACGTATGCCTTCCGGCCCGTCCTTCCAGATGCCGTGCCTATCGGTCAAGAAATTTTTGGCGGAAATTCGCTCGTTAATTTCCCCATGTTCCAGTCCTAGTGTCCTAGAGCTTACCGTCCTAGCCGATCGCGATACAGTACCTACAGTAGGTGGAATGGGAATTGTCCTGCGTTTCAACTCCATCACACTGTGTCAGATTAAATGCCTCTTTATCGCCCATGTTAGCCGCAGCAACATATTTCGTATCGAGGCAGGGATAAACTCGAGCCATTCACAAGCCAATAATCGGTGGTCATGGGCTGAGTCTGAGGCCTTCGTGAGTTAAGCCCACTCGTGTTGGGATTCTGCCTTTTCTGAGTTACATGGATGGGAAAGTCCAGAAATTCGGCTTTTTCTGTACTGCAGGGACTGCGTATCAATATTCCGTTCCTGGTTCTTATCGCTAATTCTAACTCTCGATACCACCCTTTCTGAGGTTGTTTTCACCATCCTATCATAGCCCAGCTGAGACGCTTCTGCAGACTGGTCCAAGAGGAAGTGGGTGTCATCGTAAGACGGCAAGACTCTAACTGACAGAGCATCTCGACTTCTTGTCCCAGATTGGAAATTCTTCGGGGTACGCAAATGGCACTCTCAATCTGTCTAAGCTTGATGGCTTGGTGTAAACGGAGCCTCCTGTTTAGGACTCCGCTTGCCAATGTACTCTCATATTAGGTGGTATCAATTCCGTACAACGGAATTTACTTCGCAAACTACAACGCGATATCTTGATTCCTCATCAAATCTCCATTCTTCAGTCCCCCAGCCTATCCAGGAATGAATCAGCCTGCTTCTTGGCTCTTCGAGCTGCCATGTCCTCCCTTCGCTTCTCAATTTCCCGTCTTCTAGCCTCCTTCTGCTCCTCACGCAGTCGTCGTTGTTCTTCCGTCTTGCGCCGCTCTTCCGCGAGCCCCTCCATCTCCGTTGTCCGGGTCTCCTCGTCTTGACTAAACTTGTAAAACCCCGTGCCCTTGGTCCGAATTTCCCAATCCGCGTCGTAGTGCTGCGCTGGAGGTGGTGTTGCGCTGCGGTCCCGCTTCCGCGCCAGCTCTTCCATCTTGTCCGGGTCGTCGGGGTTGAAAGCCATTGCTTGTATTGTGTCCCCCACGATGAGGTTGCTCGGCGCACTGGGTCTTGCCGACATGCGCTCAAGTTCTTCGGCTCCCAATAGACCGCGTCGCGCTCTACGGTCCAACTTTTCCTTCTCTGCTTTGGTGATTTGCCGTATACGGCCAAACTCATCCTCATGCTCGACCATCTCGCCGCTTCCCTCAACGTCGTCCTCGTCGCTGCTCGTCTCATAGTCTTCCTTTGCCCCTTCTCCTTCAGCCCATTTTCGATCAAAGTCTATCAAAGGCGCGGCCTCGTTTTCTTTCGCAACGTAATCTCCTCGCTTCATCGCCGCGTAGAGCCGTGCCTTTTCTTCCATTCGTCGCCTGGCTCGTGCCAGTTCTTGAGTTTCGTCCTCTGTACCTGCCACCTCCTTTAATTGCAGCTTTTTTGATCCATCAGACCCCTTGCGCCGTTCAGGTTTTGATCCTTTGAATATGTCTTCTTTGCCTTCTTTTTGAGGGCGGGAACGTCCAGCTGATGTCGCGCCCGACGAGGCGTTTGACATTAGCGATGTTAATTGAGCAGTGAAGTCAAGCGAAGTAGACAATGTTGCGTCGCGCTTCGGCTTTTTAGTAGGACGTTGTCCGTATAGATTCGGGTCTTGAGGCATTTTCCCTGGATTCGATGATTTGTGTCTGTGTTGTTGAGTAGGTAGTTCGTTGTTGTTGATCGTGACGAGGGAAGTATAAGGCGGATGATGCACATGAACAAAACAAAACCGTTGTTGCTTAGCCTGAGGCAATCATCACAGGTTTGGACAACAACAACGACAGCCAAGTTGACGCATAATTGTAAACAAATCTACACTACACTACATTGGAAATTTCATGATTCAACGGCTGTCTATCATGTCGGTCTCTCCAAAGTGGAATCATCGATTAATTATGTCTCCAATTGGTCGTTCTCTAAGTGTCTCCGGTTGTAGGGTAATCCACCGCGGGGTTCTGTTGCGTGCTCAAATCACCTTCTTGAGTGCCCCGCCATCGGAGCTGGACTTTATTCTTTCACAAGCTTCGTCAACAGTTCTGCAATTGATACAGCAATCATGGCCGCTACCAAGCAAGTTTTCATCGGAATCATCGGTAATTGAAACATTGCAAACTATATAAACAGCTTTATAAACTAATCTTGTTAACAACAGGCGCCGGAGGCGTTGGCAAGGCCTTTATCGACCAGCTCCAGTCCCTTGCTGCTCGAAAGCCATCTCCCAAGCTGAACCTCGCCTATATTGCCACGAGCCGCAAGGCCCTTTACAACGACGACTACTCCCCTGTCAGCCTCGAGAATGTCGTCGAGACTCTCGGTTCCTCGTCCAAGGCCCCGCTCGCTCTCGCCCAGGTCGTCGAGTACCTGTCCAAAGCCCCCGCCAAGACCGTTCTCGTCGATAACACCAGCTCTCAAGACGTCGCAGAGCTGTACCCTCTTGCTCTGAGCCGGGGTATTAGCATTGTCACACCCAACAAGAAGGCCTTCTCAGGATCTTACAAGCTATGGCAGGACATCTTCTCAGCCGCCGAATCATCAGGCGCCCGAGTCTACCACGAGTCCTCCGTCGGCGCTGGTCTCCCTGTCATCTCCACCCTGAAGGATCTTGTTGAGACTGGCGACAAGGTCACCAAGATTGAGGGTGTTTTCAGCGGCACCATGTCTTTCCTCTTCAACTCCTTTGCTCCTACCGAGGGTCAAGGCGGTAAGTGGTCTGAGGAGGTCAAGAAGGCCAAGTCTCTGGGTTACACCGAGCCTGACCCCCGAGACGACCTCAACGGTCTCGACGTTGCTCGCAAGTTGACCATTCTCGCTCGTCTGGCTGGCATCCCCGTTGAGTCTCCCACCTCTTTCCCTGTACAGAGCCTTATCCCCAAGGAGCTTGAGTCTGTTTCCAGCGGCGACGAGTTCCTCGAGAAACTTCCTGCCTTTGACTCACAAATGGAGGAGACCAAGGCTGCTGCTGAGAAGGCTGGCAAGGTTGTCCGATTTGTTGGAAGCATCGATGCTGCTTCCAAGCAGGTCAAGGTCGGCCTGGAGCAGTTTGACCGCTCGCACCCAATTGCTGCTCTGAAGGGCAGCGATAACATTATCAGCTTCTACACCGAGAGATACGGAAGCAACCCTCTTATCGTCCAGGGTGCGGGCGCTGGAGGTGATGTGACCGCCATGGGAGTCACTGCTGATCTGATCAAGGTGCTGTCGCAGATTGCGTAATAGTTGAAAAAGAATAGCCAAAAATAAAAGCATCAAGTTTGAGATCCAGACAATTTTGAAAACAATTCCAGCTTGTGTTTCACCATAGGCAATCAAAGTGACGCTTTATCTATTCCTGTTGCGATCGCTGCAGCATGTGGATTCGTGGTGACAACCGTGTCGGGCTCGACAGTCGGTGGAGGGTTCTTGTTACAGAGATTCCTCCACGTCCAAAGGAAGAAGTCGAATATCACAAGAAGAATAACGGGGACAAATAACATGAGGCCTAGGCCGAGCTATCCGGACGTTAGCTGCAAGCACAGGGGAAATCAGGTCAATCGGCACTTACACAGACAAGAGAGATCAAGTTGACGATAGAGGAGTATCCAGTCATTAGAGGACCGAATATGTTCCATGATGCTTCGGTGGACATGTGAGACATTCTGGGCAACGCTATAGTTTGCTTCGAAGTAAAAAAGCTCATGACTTGGGGGAAAAAATGACTGAGGTTGTGGATGGCAGAAGCACAAACTCCGAGGCAGCTTCGCTTCAGGGAGGTCGATGCTCCATCTATCGTAGGTAGCCAAGCGAACAGGGATTATTTCCGCCTTAATTAACATGTGCAATGCCAAAGCTGAGCTTCTTTCACCGCCTTCCCGGCGCGGTAAATTCTGCCGTGCGCAAAGCTTATCCGCATTTGCCTCACAAATTATCACTACAAATTGTGAAGTACCAGCACTTACACACGACATCGTCACAGCATCAACCATGACAGCAGACCTTCCAAATAAGCAAAAAGGCCGCGAGAAGGATCGTATCAAGAGGACCAAGGATGGAGTTACTCAATTGCCCCGCAAAAAGTTCTATCGCCAGCGGGCGCATGCGAATCCTTTCTCTGACCATATGCTAGAATAGTATGCGAACTGCAATCGTTTTAATGATATTATAACTAACATGCGACAGCCCCAAATCTCCAGATGATATGGATTGGTCCCCATACTTCCCGCACTATGTTCAGGAGGGTACATCAGAGGAGTCTTCAAAGCCTCCTCGTCTCACAAAAGATGTTGAAATCGTCGATATTGGTTGTGGATTTGGAGGTCTCACAGTTGCTCTGGCTCCCAAGTTGCCAGACACTCTCACACTTGGTAAGTGATATAAGATTTTGTTACTCGCGGATGTGTATTGACCGAAACAGGCCTGGAGATTCGTACACAAGTGGCAGGCTATGTTCAAGAACGTATAAAAGCACTGCGATCACAAAACTCGGACAATATGTATCAGAACGTTGCCTGTATCCGGGCAAACACGATGAAGTTCCTTCCCAATTTTTTCAAGAAGGCACAGCTGTCCAAGATCTTCATCTGCTTCCCCGACCCTCACTTCAAGGCCAGGAAGCACAAGGCAAGAATTGTATCGACAACGCTGAACTCGGAGTATGCTTATGCGCTTCGACCCGGCGGTATCGTGTACACCATCACTGATGTTGAGGATTTGCATTTGTGGATGGTTCAGCATCTCGAGGCTCATCCTGCTTTCGAGAGGATTTCCAAGGAAGAGGAAGAGGCGGATGAGTGTGTCCAGATCATGTCGACTGAAACCGAAGAAAGCAAGAAGGTCACAAGAAATAACGGGCAGAAGTTTGTGGCGTTGTTCCGGAGACGTGAAGATCCTCCTTGGTAGATTTAAACTTAGCGATACTGGTTAAAAGATGATTCAAAACTGATTACATCAACGTCCACATCGTGCGTGAACAACAATACAACTTACGCATAAGCTAAGAAATGGGGACATTGCAGGACGTTGAGAGTCAATATCAACTTTGAGTAAGCGTTTTGGTAGCAATATTTGAAAAATATCCCTGATAGAATTAATTTCGTAATTGCGGTCTTCTTTAATCAAGCTGTACCTGCAGATAGTCACTTATCAGTCAGTATCGAGGTGAGGGGTGCTGTCCAGGGTTCCTTGTCCCGCAGACTATTTTGACAGGGGTCAAGCAACAAAATGACAGCATCTCCGCTGTAATCGACAGCCACCTCACCTAAAGTTAGGCCAGTCCGGTCTTGACCTCCACTACCTAGTATTGTCGCACCACCGACTTCACCACTTACATCCATCCATCTTCGTTCAAGAATGTGGCTTTGAGGTCAACATCCTGGTGATGGCCCTCAAACGTAGAGATGTCATTGTTGCAGGACTCGCCGCCTTCATAGCCTGGGGCTTTGCTGCGAGCTGGTCACCCGTTCTCCGCTGGGCAGGCCATGCCTTTGTTGCTGGGTCTTTCGTCACTCTCGTCCTTCTCTTGGCCGGCCTCTTCCTTGTCTCGAGACGTCCGAACGACCGAACCCTGCCACCGAATGGCGTCACATTCCTGAACTCAAAGTCATGGCGATCAGAGGTGCAGGCGCTGCGCCAGCGACAATCGTATACTCCAATCCAAATACAGCCCGAATCACCCCGCGTTGCCAAAGCTATCGACGACTTGCTTGCCCTCATAATCCGCGACTTTGTTAGCAGTTGGTATTCCAATATAAGTCGCAACCCAACATTTACGAACCAGGTCGACAAAGCTGTGCGCGAGGCGCTGCTAAGCTTGTGTGATATCCTACGTGATAAGGATCTGGCGGACCTCGTCACTAGTCGTCTGGTTCCTCTCCTCACCGCCCACTTTCGAGATTTCTACGAAGCAGAGAAATCGGTACGAGGGAAGAAGCTCAACCGTTCCGTTACTGAATCTGAAGAACTCGACCTGGCTATTGCTTCAAAATTTCGCGATGGACGTCTACACCCTGCTGCGTCATTGTCGTTTCCCGACACCAAGATGGTTCAACAAGACTACCTGCGATCTCTTGTCGTAAAGATTGTGCCACAAATTCTCCCGGAGAACATGTTGTCTAGTCGAGCTGTCTCCATCATTATTCGCGAGATTGTTGGGTGTTCCGTGCTATTTCCCGTGATCCAGCTTCTTTCCGAGCCTGATACATGGAATCAACTAATGGAGAACATGGGTCGTTCGATGCTACAAGACAGATCAACAGTACGAAAACTTCGGGCAGCTTTAGATCAGCATGCCCCATCCACGCCCAAGACCAGCAAACTCGCCTCCATGCCCAGGGTTGCGCCAGGTGACAGCGAGCGTAAATTCGAAAAGTTCATCCGTGCTATTCGGAAGGTCAATAACCTATCAGATGCACGTCGTTTCCGTAGCGAAGTTGCCAGCCAACTCAAAAGGGATTCTCTTCAGGATAACCAGGACCAGGTTTACCTTCGTCGGTTGGAGATGGGGAAAAGGCTACTTGACCAACGGGTAACTCATCTTGCTGCTGGCGGTGAACGTCGTCCGCCTGGGCCATTGCCTTTACCATCAACTTCCTCACAGTCCAAGTTGGAAAGCGCACCATTGGTAGACTTCCTACGAGACCCTTCAGCACTTTCCTATTTTATGGAATATATGGATCGTCAGAATTTGATGCCCCTGGTGCAATTCTGGCTCGTTGTTGATGGTTTCCGGAACCCCTTAGAGGAGGATGGCCCGGACGACGAACTGCCATCTACACTACCAATGTGGACCGACTCAGACCGCCAGGACCTGCAGCAGATCAATCAATCGTACTTATCAAGACCCGAGTTGAAGGTCCCGGACCATTCAAAGAATGAAGTAAAAGAGTTTATCAAGGCAGGGAAAGCAGCCACTCCAATGCAATATTATAGGGCCCGACAAGCTATTTTGAAGGCTCAGAGTGCTGTTTTAGAGGAGATGCGTGCACGTTTCTTCCACGGTTTCAAGAAATCTGACCTCTTCTACAAATGTCTTGCCGCTGAGGAAGCAGCCAATGTTCAGACCCTCAGATCTACACCTCAACCAGAAGCACAAACATTGGCAGCCAACCGAGCCAGCAAGACTTTGCCAGTGAAACCAAGACCCGTGTCAAGGCTAACAAGCCAACTATCCAACTCGAGCAAACGTACAGGATCTGCTTCGGACCTCAGGTCTCTGACTAACGGCAATGGACATGGTCATCGAGCTAGGCGCTCACTCGACGAGGGATCTTTCAACCCTCTATTCGAAGACGACGACATTGACACCGACGGATTAGGAGACTCTGTGCAAAGCCTAGACGCAGAGGCGAACAGTCAGCAACTGCCGGATACCCAGGTTGTCCAGGCAGTAGAGGAAGCTTTGACAAACATCATGGAAGATGATCGTCCCCAGACAGCCGAGGATTTGCGCGCATCGCTTTTCGAAGGTGCCGGCGGCAGTAGTATTGGTGGTATCGATGATAATACATCGAGCCTCTTCTCGGGCCACGACAACGAATCCAATCGTGGCTCTCTGGACATGGGAGTGCGACCAGCTGCGTTGGCGAAAGAAGGAGAAAAGCCAAGCCTTTCGTCACTTGGTCTCGTCAGTGCAGCTTCTCGAATCGGTGTCTTCGTTGACGATGATCTATTCGGCGATAATAATAAAGACCTCCCTGATGACGGCGACCCAGACGAGGGTCCACCACCCGATGACGAGGACGAAGTACATGAAGCAGCGCCAGGAGATCTTGGACTGGCCGAAGCGATCACTGCTCTTTCAAATGACATCGATCGCCTAGTAGCACAAGAAGCGGTTGTTGAGTCCCTAACACGGAAAGCAGAGTTGACAAACAACACTGCTGAGTTGCGCATCCTTAGGAAGTCAAAAGCGTCTTTACAAAGGGAGATTAGGCGCAAGGAACTTCAACGACAACAGTATGTTATTCAAGAGAGCGACAATAGTCTCTACGGTCGTTCCACTATCAAGATAAAATCCATCCAAGTTGGAAGAGAAGAAGATGGTAGAGAGTTTGCCCTATACGTTATCGAGGTGCAACGAAATGCCGGAGAGCAGATGCCCGCAGCCTCATGGATGATTTCGCGGCGATACAGCGAGTTCCACGAACTTCACCAAAAGCTACGGTCCCGCTACCCATCGGTCCGGAATCTTGACTTTCCCCGGCGGCGTATGGTTATGAAGTTCCAAAGCGAATTTCTGCGCAAGAGGCGAACTGCTCTCGAGCAGTATTTACAAGACCTACTACTGTTACCTGAAGTTTGCCGTAGCCGGGAGCTCAGAGCATTCCTTTCGCAAAGTGTGATAACTCAAGGTCAAGACATTCTGGATCGCGAAGACAAGAAGGATATGATGACTCGTTTATACGATTCTGTCGCAGATGGCATGGACGATATCCTCGGAAACATTCCTGTTCTAGACCAAATATCTGAAGCTGGCCAGAATCTAATTGCGGCGGCTACAAACCAGCTCAACACAGTTCCACTCAATGCGAACGAAGAGAACTTCCCGGCTGCTGAAGCCGAGGCCGAATTGAACGCTTTTGAGAATAAGGAGCTTGAACCGTTCATCAAACCAATTTGCGACATTTTCCTGGAGATATTCGAGCTCAACAAGGGAAACAACTGGCTCCGTGGAAGAGCTGTCGTGGTTGTTCTTCAGCAACTTCTTGGTGGCACGATCGAGAGAAAAGTGCGAGACAATGTCAAGATGCTTGCACAAGACGAGAATGTTCTGAAATGCATCAACTTGGTACAAGATAGCCTCTGGCCAGGAGGAGAGCTGCAACGTGACCGAAAGCCACGAACAGCCGCTGAGAAGAAAAAGACACGGACTGAGGCAAGTTTGATGCTGGCTACACTGGTGCCAGATCTCGCGGGCAGTGTCGTGGGAAGAGTCAATGCGCAGGCAGCAAGTCGCCGTATCTTTGCGACGTTGAATAACTCGAGGTTGAAGTATGTTATTCGATCAAATGACCGTCTCGTATGAGTGTCTGGCTAACTCGTAATAGTGCACATCTCGTATTCACTATAATTGATGAAATCGTCTCGGTTCTATTCGAGGAGCCATAGGGCTCTAATGAAAAAGATCTTCTCATTGTTCTCCACCAAGCGCATGATAGAGAGCACACACAGCAAGGCGTTGGGCGTCACTGACAAGGAATCAAGTTGGGCTGAGATGAAAATGATGTGGTGGTTGATTGGCGAAAAATGTCTTGCGTTTCATAACAAGAATCCTTTTTTATGTTGTTATTGAGTACCTAGCATAGATCGATCCATGATGGTGTTGCCGTTGATAGATGGCCATGAAATAATAGTAATCACAATGGCTGGTTTCTCTGCATCCTGATGAAGACCAACTTGAAGATCTTCAATGTACATACAACAAGCCAGGCACTCGCAGTATAGTACATAGCATATACCTGCAGCATTAATGCAGGCAAAGGCGTTCGCATGTGACGCTAACGAAGCAGCTTCAGCGCCCGAGATAGCGGGATCCGGGGCACCTTCTCGATCTGGCGTTCTGCCAAATCTGTCCGCTCTTTGCCCCAGCCTTCTTGTCGCGTAAGGTTTGAGCCTAGCTTGTCCATGTCGCACTCTTCTCCTCTCCACCAACTCTTCATCATCATCACTCATCCTCGTCTACCCGCCACCCAAGAAAACCCCGCGTTTTCGATATTTCTTGGTCCATCGCGCGCAACTGGCCCTGGACTTCTGGAATCTCTCTGGCTAGACCAACATTTCGATTTTTCGCTCTACGCTTTCCGTTTGGATCCCATCTCTTGCTTGACAACGCTCCTCCAACCGGCAACATGACGGAGGTATCAGCCACCCGGCTGTACTTGGGAAACCTCCCTCGCAATGGTCCGGACTCATCGCCCTGACGCTCCTAGTCAAACCACTGACCTGCTGCCCAACAGCTACCAAATCCGACATCGAGGCTCACTTCGCGACTCATGGCACCGGAGAAATTACCGAAGTGAAGCTAATGAACGGCTTCGGTTTCATCGAATACAAGGACCCAATGGATGCCCGTGATGTTGTGCCAGGTGAGTTGTCTAGTTTGTCTTCTTTTTGTGACCCTTGCTAATTGCCGCCGACAGCCTTCCGTACGTCACCATCTAACACCACCACTCCCCTCGTCCCTGGCTAACTCGCGACTTCGAAAGATGGTTCTGATTTCATGGGAGAACGACTTACCGTCCAGTTCGCACGTGGTTCCCGGCATCGCGAGCCTGGCGGTGGGTTTGGCAACCATGAGCGCACTGCGCCACGGCCTCGCCGAACCCCTCATCGAATGCAGATTACGGGACTACCAAATGATACCTCGTGGCAGGTCTGTTCATCCTCCCCGTTACTGATCGCTGGACTCCATGGATCTCCCCTTTGTGATTTGCGCGTATCTCTGGCTTTTCTGGTTTCGACCCGTTGGAATTGCACCGGGATTAGTTCCAGGGGACAACAATCAAGGACCCCTTCTCGCTCTTCTGGTTTTGCTTCCTGGTTCTTGTCTTGACGGATTGCGCTTTCGTTTTGCGGATTACATGGACTTCCGGCGTTTCCCTTTCCTGGACAGCGACTTACATGGATTCTGGAAATAGGACCTTAAGGACTTCGCCCGTCAGTCTAGCTTGGACGTGGTCTATTCCGAGACAGGCCGCGACTCGAATGGCCGAGGGTGAGTCTATTTCTGTGCATTGTGGTGCCATTGGTTAACAAATTTTAGATTTGTCGAATTCGAGACTGCTGCCGACTTGAGGACTGCTGTTGAGAAGCTCGATGGACGCGAATTCAAGGGCCAACGAGTCCAATGCGTTGCCGACGTATGACAAGGTAGCCCCATCTGACTGAGCGTTTGGGTATTGACTCGATTTTGCAGACTCAGCCTGACATGCCTCCTCGTGAGCGTGGCCGATCGCGCTCTCCTGGACGACGCCCCTACCCCCCTCCCATGGATGATTACGACCGACGTGGTCCTCCCCGAGGTTACAGCCCTCGACGAGACGGGTATGGCTACCGCGACCGTAGCCCGCGACGCGACTATTACGACGATCGTGCTCGCTATCGATCCCCACCTCGTCGTCCTATGGAGGACTATCCTCCTCCTCCTCCCAGAGGTCGATACGATGATCCATACCGACGTGACTACCCTCCCCCGCCGGATCCTTACGCCAACGGGCGACCCCCGTACGATCGACCTCCTCGAGATTTCCCTCCCCGAGAGGGTGGGTACCCACGAGATGGAGGCTATCCACGAGACTATGATCGTGGTGGACGTTACTGGTAAATCCATATATTCCCACTACCGCTTCGGGCGCTTGCTTGGCGGGACTGTCCTTGACCGACGGTGTACTAGATCTTCCCCAAACGAATATGCCAATTGGCGTGGAACAGTCACGACCTGTTATTAGTATGAAAGGGCAAGATTCAAAGGCAGCAGCGATTGGCAGACAAGTGCGACAATGTATGACGGCCGACTGGTGACTATCTCAACAACCAAAAGGATGAGGCAGGTTGTATTGGCGTCAGGTGCAAGGGCTTGCAGGATATATAAGTCGACGACAACTCGGAAAAGTCCACGACTACAGACAGTTTGAGTTTCTTGGGTAATTCGCTATAGTGTACGACTAGGCAAAGGAGTAGTCGCGGATGATTGTTTGCTTATTGTTTTACTGTGTGTTCTATACTATCACTTGGACAACGTGCCTGGAGGCACCACTCATTTGCGAGACGCGTTGTTAAACAACAGTGTCATTTTATCAATATTCGAGAAAAGAAATAATCCAACTTTGATTTTGTATCTTCAAACTGGCGCTACTATCGGACAGTGAGTGAAGTGGTACTCCAGATTTACTCGGTAGGGCCACCCAATCCTGGCGCCCCCATATAATACAAAAAGAAAGATGTTGACCCGGAAAGATTATGACTGTACGATGCGCTGGTAAGAGATTTTGAGGATGAGTAAAGTAAATATGTGGTATCAGGTAATGGTGGTGATTTGTTCATGTGAAATTGCCAAACTAGGCGGTCTTCTTCCACTGTGTGTAGACGCCGATGACACTGCTCAGCGTACCAGTCAGGCCGACAACGCCGTCATCGAGGAATCTATTGTAGCCGAGACCGGAAAGGGGAACCAGGATATCGCAGAAATCGCAGAGAAGCTGCTTCTTGGCGGCAGCGCGTTCACTGGAGATGAATCAGTACATGAGACAATGGGGGAAAGCAATTGCGAATAGCAACTTACATAGTAATAGTCTTGCTCTCGACGACGCCCTCTCCCTCCTTCAGATCGACCTTTGATGCTCGCACACTCAACTGGCGCAGAGTGTACAGCTGGCCGAGAATGCTAAAGGCGATACCAACAGCCCAGGATCGGTAGGCCTCGTGCTGCATGCGCGTGGCGTGCTTCCAAGTCTTGATGCCAGCGGCGTGAGGAATGGTGAGGGAATCGCAGGCGAGGTAACCGGCGTAACCCAGCTGGCGACCAACCTGGGTGTACTTGAGGACGGGGTCCATGGACTTTGTGTCGGAGGCGGTAGCAGCGGCCTTGAGGTGCTCGACGAACTTGCCGGCTCGGAAGACCTTTCGGAACAGGCCAAACTGCTTCTTGAGGGCGTTCCAAGGAGCGACCTTGTCGGCGGTTGCGTTGCTGCGAAGGAGGTACCAGGCGTAGAAACGAGCAAAGTACTGGAAGACTCGCATAAGCTTGTCGCGACCGAGAGTGGTGGCCATGTAGCGCAGGTAGTGCGCTACCGTGGGGTGGTAGATGACTGCGTCGGCGACCATGATGGCGATGGTGATTAGGATTGATGGCGATGGAGGTTTGTAGAGGTATGCGACAGGCGACAAGTTACTTGATTACAATTTCACCAGTAAGAAACCAGCAATTACTGATGGCAGAAAATGCGATTAAAGATGGGATGAGAGATGGAAGAATGGAGATGGTAAAGATAAGTTAGGTTTCCCGGAAAAGCTGGGGAAGAAAGAGCGCGCGCGAATGGAGTCAATAAGTTTTAAGGTGCAAGTGCAAATGCAATGCAATCCCCACGGTACGGTTGGGTCAAGATCCCCTAGTACAGTACAGTATGGAAATGGTCGAGATTTGATAAAACGTGGAGACGGAGACTTGACCGAGATGCCGAGGTCCGCTCACGAGAGCGGGATGGAAACAAGGGAAAGGAGAGAGAATCTCATGCAAAAGTATTGCCTTTTTGGGTCTGGGGAAGGGGGAGAAGACAGGGGAAGAATTGCCTATCTTGTCAAGATAAAGCAAAGATAAAGCACGAGCCGTGATCTTCTATTTTTTAGATAGTCGACCTTGGTCAACGTGAAAGAACGGCATTTGATATGAAGGCTTTCACAGGTAACGAGCTTTTTGACTATAGGTAGAGGTATAGTAGGTAGGTGTTGATAAAGAGAGTCTGGAACTCATCAACATGCACATGACCCGAGGCTTCGGGTTTCAAATAATAGGAACAAAACGGGGAAGCTTGGCGCCATTGAACCTCGGAAACTGTCCGTCAAGGAAAAGTACCGTCCATAATCATAAAGAAAGAAAGGGCTGTTATCAGCTGCCAGCAAGCAGCTCAAACTCAGCTGGAACTCTCAAGGTAATAGAAGTCCGGATTTGGGCGGATAACCTTTGATCCGGTTCCGTAATGGACTATGACCGCCGGGGTACCTACCTGTGGATGGAACTTGTTGAGGAACAATATCGATCAGGACTCAATTGAATGAGACGAAAAAGACATCAATGAACAACAAGAGAATTATAAGATAGGAGACAAGAAAGGCAACAATTCCAACTTTTTTGTATTCTGTTAAATCCATATTAAAAACCCACTTATCGCTGCCTCACTTCGGTGTTTTTATGAAGATCTGCTTGCGTCTCTCCAGTCTCCAACTGATCAACCCCCCGCTTAAACGTCAATATGAGCGAGCCACCCCCACTACAACCGCCTGGCAAGGCCACGAGAGCAGCAAGAAACGGGTCTCAGGAGTGGCTGTGACGACAAAGACTTATTCCCCCATCGCGATTTATTGAGAATCTGGTATCCTGGGACAAGTTATGATGTATGCTCCTCGGGGAATCAGCCCCGAGGTTCGTTCTGTCTCCAAATGTGGGGGAAGAAACCGGGAGTGTACGTACAAAGCTACAGTTTTACAAAAGAGTTGGGGGAGCTTTGGAGACCCCGGGAAATCCTCTTGCTACCGCTTCCCCTCGGCCGGCTACTCTCCCATGGTCCACGAGATCCCGATATTGAGGCGTCCTGGTTGGTGCAAATGCCCATTGCCATTACATGAGAAGTCTTGAACTTGCGGCTCCAGAGTCCATAACTCGCACGGATGGGGCCGTTGATGGCCGCCCCCCGGGATGCGGGCGTATCATTGATTGGCATTGGATGGATCGTCATCCGTCAATTGTCGTCAAGTCACCGACGCGGTTGTTGTTGCTGCTTTGCTTTGCTTTGCGCTGCTCAGGCACTTTTTACATAACTTGGTCCCATCTCCCGCCTCGTCGCGTGCTCTTGACTTCTTCCTCTTCTATTTCTTCCTCTTTCCCATATACATCTCCCCCTTTCCAAGCTTCACGATACCCTCATACCCCTCCATCATAACTTCCCCTCCCACTTGACATCTTCTCTTTCCATCTTCATCAAGATATCATACACAATGGCTACCACCACCAGCGGACAAGAAACCGAAAAGGTCAACACTCACATTGTTACCCTTACCCGTTTCCTCACTGAGGAGCAGGCCAAGCACCCCGAGGCTACTGGTGACTTTACGTACGCTCATGTGACCCCCTAACCCTTCATGATGGCCATGCTAACCTGCCACCCCGCAGTCTATTGTGCCACGCTCTCCAGTTCTCTTTCAAGTCCATCGCCTACTACATCCGACGCGCCACTCTTGTGAACCTCACCGGTCTGGCTGGTTCTTCAAACAGCACCGGAGACGACCAGAAGAAGCTCGATGTCATCTCCAATGACCTCTTCATTGAGGCCATGCGCTCCTCAGGCAAGTGTGCGCTCCTTGTCTCTGAGGAGGAGGATGAGATCATCTACTTCAAGGACGCTGAAGGCGCCCGCTACGCTGTCGCCTGCGATCCCATTGACGGTTCCTCCAACTTGGACGCTGGTGTCTCAGTCGGTACCATCTTCGCCATCCACAAGCTTCCCGAAGGCTCAAAGGGCTGCAAGGAGGACATCTTGAAGCCCGGCACTGAGTTGCTCGCCGCCGGTTTCACCATGTACGGTGCCTCTGCTCAGCTCGTCATTACCATGCGCGGCGGAACTGTCAATGGCTTCACCCTCGACAACGGTGTCGGCGAGTTCATCCTGTCTCACCCCAACATGCGCCTGCCCAAGTCGCGCGACATCTACTCCTGCAATGAGGGTAACTCGCTATACTGGGAGGACAAGACCATCAACTACTTCAACTCTCTCAAGCAAGCTCAAGAAAACGGCAAGCCTTACAGCGCTCGTTACATCGGTTCAATGGTTGCCGATGCTTACCGAACTCTGCTGTACGGAGGTATCTTCGCTTACCCCGCCGACAAGAAGAGCCCCAAGGGCAAGCTTCGTATCCTCTACGAGTGTGCGCCCATGGCTCTCATCTTTGAGAATGGTTAGTTTCGCAACATTTTCCTTTCCCATGGCTCCGTTTGCTAACATTATTCCCAGCCGGTGGTCAAGCTGTCGACAGCAAGATGAACAGAATGCTCGAGGTGGTGCCTGAGCACATCCACGACAAGGCTGGTATCTTCATGGGCAGTTACGACGAGGTCGAGAAGGTTAAGAAGTTCCACCAGTAAGGTGAAGCAGTACGGCGCTTTGGCATGGGATGACAAATTCGGTTAAATATTAAAAAGCGAACCTCATGAGTGAATGAGCATTTAATGATCAATATATCATATCTTTTTTTATTGTTATTCTGGGTGTCGTCATGATGAGATGTCATGATCGCGAACCATCATGGCAGCGGTTTGATTGGATATGCTGCACCCTGTCATACAAAGTGACATGACGTGCCTACATGGGCTTATGATTACAATTCTTGTCCACGCAAGATGATATGACTGGCATCTGTTGATAGCCACTTTGTAGCCACTGCGTTCGCCTTAACCACGGAAACCTTTTGTAAGTCGTCGGTACCTCTTCTTCCCGTATATCTGATGGAATGTGTGAAAATAACCTGGCAAGCAATCTCATTGAGGGGATGAGAGATGTTAAGTCAACCATAATTCGAAAACGACTGCAATGTACTGGACCTGCGGTGCAATCGTCTATGGCGAAGAAAACTGGTATCCAAACTGCTCCTTGGCCATATCAACAATTACCTTTAAATCCGCACGCTTCTTCCTAGTCTCTTCATCAACAGAATCCAGCCCCGTCGGCTTTCCCTCGTTAGTGGGCAGTGACATACCGCGTCGAACAGCGGGTCTCTCGAGCATACGAGCAAACCACGCCTTGACGCTGGGATATTGATCCCACGAGATTGTGGTTCGCGGTAGGCGATCGGCCCAGCCGATGATGGCAATGTCCGCGATGGAGTAACGGCCTCTGCCAGGACCAACGATGTAGTCGCGCTCCGAGAGGCGCTTGTCCAGGACGCCGTACAAACGCTCGGTCTCGCCAACATAGCGCTGGATACTATATGGTACCATGGACTCGGCGTCGTAGAGAAAGTGCAGCACTTGGCCTTGTCTGATGGTGTGTCAGTCAAGCGGCATTTTTCATTTGAAGACAAGGTTGACTTACATAGGTCCAATCCCACCATGTTGCCATCCAATCCACGACTCCACACGAGTATAGTCATTATCGTTTATGTCGAAGGAGAACTTATACTCGGGGTCATACTTCCTCGTCAGATAGCTCAGAATAGCATTACCTTCGAAGACAGCGAGGCCATTGTTATCATGGTCGACCAGCACGGGGATGCGACCATTGGGATTGATGGCAGTAAACCATGGCTCTTTTTGGACCTTCTTACTAATATCAATACCCTGAATAGTGTACTCCATTCCATAAGCATCACGAAGTTCTTCGAGAAGAATCTGGGCCTTGAGGCCATTGGGTGTGCCCCAGCTGAGGAGCTCAACGCCCTTTGAGGCGATGAGACCAGTTGGTCGAGACATTGAGTAGTTGCGCCGGGCAACCTTGAATAGTACTTTAAGGGATGATTTGAAGTGTTAGAGAAGGTCTATGGTCTCGGTAATGGTATAAAAGCATACACATTGACTTTGGTGGTGAGTATCTCCTCATAATGAAGCGTATAGAGGTCGTATTTATCACTTTGAGCTTTGAATGGTATACTCTTGTGCAATAAACCAACTGCAATTCATCAACACTCTTGTTGATTAGACTCGGGAGTGTTTCCCCTCACAGCTGAGTTATGCTTCGAGTGTGCTTACTCATCGATGAAGCTCCGAAGTGGTGATACAATTTGGAATCATCCAATCTAGGAACTAATTTTCGAGTCTCTACGTACAGACCTGCAGACCCAACACTTGATGCACTACTCTTGAACTAGAAAGTACTTGAGATGTGGAGTTTATCTCTTTAGTAATTCATTGTTGAGCAAAATTGGAGAATTCTTGTTCTGTGAGTCCCTGTGAGCGGCATCGCCGTTCATTGTGTTGGTTTGTCGAATCTAGTGAAACAATTGACATGGACCTAGAGAGCTTCGACAACACACAGACAGTGGACCCAATGAGCGGTAGAAACGAAAAGGAAAGAAACAAAGAAGGAAGGAAAAATCTGCCTCACAAGTTTCACCAGAATATTTAGTAAAGTGCACTATAATGCGAACTGTAGACCTGGGATCGGCCCGTCTCTTACGAGCTTCGTTCAGGGTAGCTCCCAGCTCAACGGTCGAAGAAGCTGTGCACGGTCGAAATAGTCTCAGATATAGTTCGATGAAGACGTTTCTTCGGTGGAGTTGCAGTGTATGTAGAGGTCGGTGAAGGATCAATGCTTCGATAGGGGTTCAAATTTGGCCATTTCCCTGACACAGTCTAGAACTTCTGTTGGTTGTTCCATTGTGTGCACGTTTACTATGTATGCCATTCTAGTGTAATGGTATGAGCTCTTCCTGCTGCTCTACGCTGCGCTACAACGGTAACCCTGCTGATGATCGCTTCTCTGGTGGAGTTAAGTTGAGAATAAGACGAGCTTCAGAGTTAAAGGGTCCTTGTTTAATTGTTGTGACATTCATACTTCCAAGAGAACCGCCCTAGCATCCGGGTCATCCACCAACAGAGTAGTATAGCATGATAGCCTCACGCTCACTGTACCGTACGAGATATCAAGTGCATACTTGACACGTCGTCATAAGACGTCTTCTATCGTGTTGATGGAGATGCGATGCAATGTTGCATTTCACAATTGACAGCCTCTATCTCACCACAAGGAGACAAGCATATGCCCTCTCTCTACGTCACTATCATGAGGTCCCGGAGAGCTTGCTTAGCAATTGGGTTCTGACTTTGGGCTGCAGAGCGCCCGCCTCACAAGCCAAGTTAGCAGTTCCCCACCCTTCTTCTCTCGATGAGATCCTTGGGCCGAGGGCTATTGGACAGACTCTTAGAGCTGACGGATCATGACACCCTTCGGCTTGGGACAAAGACAGACAGCGAATGGACAGGACTGGCAGCCATTGTAATGTGATAATGCAGCTCTGCGGCCTGAAAAAGGAGAATTCCAAACAAGAGCAACACGACAACCCTTTCCTTTCCCTCCCCTTTGCTTTTCCGCTTCCATTTATCCGTCAAGGCCTTCAACACCCTACTTGTTGTGTGTTGTATGCCAAATCAGGCCGGTCAGTATATGCAGTGCATGGCCCCCAAAAACGCAGGGCAATGGTACTGTATTAATGGTGAATCAGTACCAACAAGCAGGGAAACGATACTGGATGCCAGGTTTGAATCTGCAAAAAGAAATACCCGACAGGCGCCAAGGGTCTCGCGGTTGAATGGGTAGGATACCGGTCGATCTGTGACGTCTTGTCATGCCGCAAGGCCGTTAAGTCCAGCGCTCCATCTAATCTCCATTTTATGACCCCATTCTACGTCTCTCTCGATTGAAGGCATACATGGTATTCGAGGCAATCCTGTTTTATTTGGTCAATTGAGATGTGAAGATCGTGGGCGTGCACAGAAGTGAGTGGCTCTGCGAGACAACTGACAAGGGCAGGTCTTGCTGCGCGTCTGAAGGATTCAAGCCGCTGATGTAGCCAGTTATTCTGCGCCTGCCATCTTGTCTTTCAGCGGCTGGTTTCACCCGAAAAAGCAGTCCTTGTTCACTGCCAAGAGCTCCCCATTCTTTGCGGACGATGCTCCGAGACAGCTGGTTCGTTCTAAGCTAATTTGAAACTCCAAAGAGGAGACGTAAAGCTTGGCTTGATTCAGCGAACAGCTAATTTTCTGGTGGCTCTTCCGCAAAAGTGCACCCCTAAGCGAAACCAACCTAACGTCACGTCTCGCTTTCGTTTAATTGCTAGTATTCATATTAGTTACCCTAGAATGCCGGGGCCAAGTAGCAGATAGCTAATGCTAACCTAGTGATGCTAAAACGACATCGTCGTGGCTTCGGCTGGCGGCACCGGTGAGAGCCGTCCCTGTGCCGTAGCATGGAGCTAGTCAGATTAGACACAGACGAGATGAGACGCGGCTTAACATCTTGTGGAGCGAGCAGGATTCCATTCGCCGAGTTGCGAATTCGCCGTAGACTCATAGATTATAGACTTGTCGTATTAAGGGATTCGTGATCGTAGCGGTGTCGATCTTCTGGTTCACTTGATGCTATTGAGCGAGTCAACAAACGTCGTGGCTGTTTTGTTCAATACGCTCGAAACCTTGAGATAGCATTCCACCGTACAGGAAATAGTTCAGTCCAAACACAACGTTGAAGGGAGCCATCCCCGATGCTAGTGGTGCTTGATAATCAAGACATGTGATGCAATGGTATTGCAAAGGTTGCTGTCCCGGCATTTCTGGGGGCTAACGTTAGTCTTTTAGCTTAACATGAGATCGCCTTATTTGTTCAGCTAAAACAGAGGTAGTCAGTTGTTCCGCTCACTCGTCATTGTTCTCAGATGTAGGGTCTATCAGTTCATGGAGAAGTGGAACAAAGTGCCATGGATAAAGACACAATAACGCGAAACTCCACGATGGGCCAATGGTAAAGTCAATCTTTGTAGCGGCACACGAAGGTGTTGAGGCGCAAGATAGCCTTGGTGCGAGGTGTAAACAGAACGAAAGTATGATCCATCGTGGCAGTAGGGAAAGAAGATGCCTGATCGGTCAACGCCGAAAGATGGGAGAATGTCACGACAAGGCAGATCTAAAAAAACAAAAGTTCGTCACTGCCTAGAGAATGTTGTGATGTTGTTGGTAGACAACTCAGTCAAATCATGCAGCGAAACGAACTGATGTACGGAAAAAGGTATCAAGATGCGATGTACAAGGACAAGGCGTGAATGTGTGAACAAAGTTCCAGAAGCTGAAACATTTCACCAACTTGGCGATGCTAAGAACGGAAGAGACACTCTGTACAGATTCAGCCTCAACCTCTTGCATGTCTTGAAATCGAAGCTATCCTCGAATGACACTGAATATACGAGAGGCATTGTACTGTACCTAGGGCGTGCGTCTTGGACTGTTCCGCTAGTTACAGCCTCAATGAAGAATACCTAACAAAGGGATGGGTGGCTTCCCAGCCTGTCGGCTACCACTCGGCGAGATTCCCATGCGGCCGTTGATTTTGTGTGTGTGTGAGTGTCGCAATGTGTGCATCTGCATTTGACTTGACGGGGAAAAGCAATCAACAGAGGCTGTCTGTCCCAAGTGGGAGGGAAACGAGACAAGGACACTCACCCCCTCGTCCTCCGCCTTTTCAACACTGCAAAACGCTCTTTCCCACGTTAAACTGGCGGACATTGGCACCCCGGTCAAACATCCCCACTTGAATCACAGGGCGGGGATGATCGAAGCAGGGCCCCCCCTGAACCTGCCTATGAGAATGAAAAGACAGAACGGTACGTACCTTTTCATTTTCCCGAACTATCTTTAGTTCCACCTCTTAAATCTGAACCTAGAAGGCACGCGCAGACAAGGAAGGAGAGATTGGGTTCACAATCTTCACCAGCCTCATAGCGGAGCCAAAGTCAAAGTAGCACTTGCCAGAACAAGGTGTCATGTTGCGATTCGGAGGGGCTCGGCCGGTAGAAACGTGGCGGAGTCGGGCTTCTTTTTTTCTCTCTCTTCCGTTGGCAGGGCCTAGCATGGGACCAGGGCCGCTACCAAAAAATCTCCCCGTCTCCGTCTCCGTTTCCGTTCCCGGGACAGGGAATATCAGAGTTTCCGTATCCCGTTGATCTTCGTGCCTCGGCGATTGGGTTTGAATCTTGGGAATGGAATCGCCCAGTAAAAATCTGCGCAGAAAATACTGCTGCCTGCTTGTCTACTAGCCGTCGGGGGACAAACCCCAGACAAGAAGGACGTTACAAGCTCATGACGCCAATCGCATTCGATTCGTCTGTTCGTCTGTTTTCAGCCTGATGATGAACAGCAAGTGACTCAACAATTCGACTCTAAATGCGTATTCTATTGCATACCGGTCAGTCAAAGTAACAGTGGCACTGCATTTCGCATTGACTACTACAGTATACAAACAATAACAAATAATTATTTCGGTCGCCTTTTTACCTTGCCAAGCAATACTACCATACAGAGTAACACCCTGCGCTTGACAAAACGACGATCGCTACGCTGCAATGCACTGGGCGTATTCCCCAAATTAAACCCGTATATTCGACCAAGACGATCATCCCTACGAATCGCTGTCGGCATGGTGGACTGCCCAGGTACACGCACGCACAACCACGCGGGAGGAAAACAAGATTACACTGGTAGGCTTCGCCTTGTGGTAGCAGCGGCACAGCAGGTTACGGTACCCCAAGGCCCTGTATGAGAGTGCAGAACGTGTCGTTCACCGGAAAGATGTTGCATTTCTCGAGCCGAGACGAGACGGCCAGCGGAACGTGCTGCTGCAATCCCTTGTCAGGTTTCTCCCCCTTGTCGCTTCTGTACTGCGTGTTGGTTGAACAGCGGAGTCGACCATGGATACGTCCATGGAGTTGGGACTCAACAGTGGGAACTTATTCCATTCTCTCTGCTTGGCTCTTTTGCTGCAGATGCAACAGCCAGCCCAACCAATTAAAAGACGACCCCACCTCTCATCTTGCTCCCGCCTGTTCAGCCCTACCGCTCGAGGTTACCCCACCCCGCCCTTGCAAGTCCCAAGTTGCTTTCGACGGAGCTTTATAAGCCACGCCCCCCTGTTTCGCAGCTCCACAGTCGCAGTGCAATAGAGACAGACGGACTCTAAGCTCGTGCTTGCGAAGCTCGTGCTTGCGATGCTCCAAATTTCTGAGGCTTAGCTTCTAGAAGTCTTGCTTTGCTCTTCCTTTTTCTGAGAAGGAGTCTGAAGGAAATGGGAAAACTTTTTAGAGACATACGCTACGGTATCACAAGTGACGTCTCGCCAAGGGATTCTGCTGCTATAGATACATGATAACCTACATGCGGCTACAGTCCATTCGCCCTGGAGTGTCCCATGCAACCACGGGCATCGTGAACTAGCAATCTGCTTGGACGGCTTCCTTCTATCATCCGGCATCGCCGAAGAGCCTTACAGTTAACTTTCACCGCCGACACTCTGATGGTTCCTAACTCATGGGGTGCGAACGCGAGGTCCCCTCCTCAACGAGCTGCAGCCCTACGGGGACAAAATGCCGTAGCTCGAATCTATCTCCATCAATCATGACATGGCATTTGCGTCCTGTCGCATTAGGGACAAAAAAGTACCGTCTCAGCCCAAATGGCGGGCCGCCAAACTCTGCATTCTGATGCACCCACGACAACAAATAACTAACTGACAACTCTGTTGTCGACACCTTCGAGGTTTTAGGGTGAACAGGGACCAAGAAGCATCCAAGAGTCAATTGTAACTTCAGCTCGCGGAGGTTATGCACTGATTTGGAAATGACGGACCGAGACATACAGAGACGGGATACAGAGCTGTCAGGCAGCCTTGTGTGACCATACTGCGTCTTTTGCTCAGAGATCAACGCCGATACTGGATTCGCTACGTGCTCGTTCCAGCTCCGATGCAGTGGATCTCAGCCCTTTCTCTTTTTCGCTTTGCTACCGCTGTGTCTTGCATCCACAGTCATCACTTTGAATTATAGCTTGGTCTGCTTAGTGACACACGCATCCTTTTCCTAAAATGGTATTGTGCTCATCCACGAGAACAGCGGCCCTTTCTTGACGAATAAATTCTCTCTTGAGGAATCTCAAGTGTATCGGACTTAGAGAAAGTTAATTACGCTTCGTGTTTGTTGACTTTCGGACTTTAGTGGTCACAAGAAAGGATTTAACGGCACCACGTTTCGAGTTGCGCCCGCGCAAAACTAGCCCGATTTCGAATTTAACCCAAATTCCCAGACTCCAGTTCATTCACATCCCTGCACTGGCTAAGAGGGGCTAGTGTATTTGCCCAGTTGTCATCGTGGGACCCCAAAAACATTTCCCCCTGCTCTGACCCTAGCCTCCTAAGCCTGCTAATCTCACCCTACAGCCCTCGCCCATGCCCCTCCCGTCCCCTTCATCTTCTCTGGCAGCGCTTGAGCTGGGCGGGCGTGTGCTGCTCATCATTTCCTACAAGGGTAACAAGCGTGCCCATCATAGCTTGTGGTCTCAAGCTATCCAGAGCCCATAGCTCCCTGAAGCTCCATGGGAACGACGCGGGAATGAAATCACAGCTCGGACACTACAGTACATGATTGGGATCTGGGCTAAATCATTTCCCTGCTGACTACAGAGTAGATGTATTTATGCTGTGTTGTAGCGGCAGGCAGTATTTATCGTCATGTCGAGTAAATGACCAAACGCGGTAAAGTCGAATTGAGAAGTCGTGACTCTTCTGCAACTTCGGTTCGCAAGCTGTATGAGCCGTGTCTTGCTTCTCTTCACATGAAAGACAGACATGGAGGGAACTGCAGGCACATCTCTACTAATGTATACTCCACAAGTACGCAGCTGAGGAGATCGAGTGCCGTGTCTTTGTGTCACATGGAGTGAGCCAGCCAACTGCTGTTCAAACTGATTGTTTGCCATAGCTCACTCGTTCGACCAAAGTAAAGGCATGTCAAAATACAATCATCGGAGACATTCAACAAACGATCAATTATACTATGTTAGTTGTTCGGGGGGAAATGTCTCCGTTCTATCCTGGTAATGGCAGTGCTAACCCAAAGTCTCCGGGCTTGTTGTCTCTGCTAAACCATGCCCTGTCTGGCATGGATGGGACGGTGTCGGGACACGCCCAGGAAAAGCAAAAAAAGAGCAGAGGGTGGAAGGGTGAGAACGGATCCCCATTATGCCGTCCGTCCAGTGGTTTGGGCCTTGGAGGGGAGAGAGTGAGAACCTTAAACCCACCCTCGTCGACGGGAGGAGGACACGATGGTACCGAGGAAGTGGGTGAAGGTTCCTGTCAGACGGTAGTAGGGAAGGGTATCTCTATTCACTGCTTACAAAGAACAGAACTGGGATCGTTCAGACAGGCTTTCGTTGAAGAATTCAGCGGACAGAGCAGATCAAACTCGGCGTGTTTGAGTGACAAAGTGTGAATGGTAGGTTCAAATGAAGGGCCAAATGGAACGAAGCCAGCCACTGTTTGCTTTTCTGGTACAAACCTACGGATGGGTCGGCTGGTAGATGGTCCCCGACGCCCGCGCGCTTCACCTCGTGAAATGCTCCATACCTCTCCTCCCCTGTAATAGTAGAATAATTGCTTCCTATTGTTTTTCTTGCTCATTCGTTTGAAAAGCGAATTTATTCTCCGCTTTGTTCCTCGCTTCAGTAGGTACTCGTTTATTTGGTTTGAAACAGTAGGTCGTAGCTCGAGTAGAAACGTTTCTGGCTGTTTGCCCTGTCGTACGCCTTGTCTGTCCGGCATGCATTGGCCCCGGCATTACGGCTTCGCCGAACCACCGTTACTACTATAGATGCAGCAGATGTGAGTGACATAATATCCATCTCAAGCTGCATCCGCCTTTTGCTCTTGCTACTAAAAATTGACGTCAGGACGGATAACGACCAGCATCCCATTTTGGATGTTATGATTGTGTTGATTTTCGACTGCTTTGAAACGAATTTACGGGCGCTCAATGCGGACTTTTGTCGGGGAACATGCCCGCAAAGTCCGCCGTGATATTTTGTTTATCGATATTGGTAGGCATTTTAATAATGGTCCCCGAAAGGAATAGATTGATCGACAGCTATAGTACCGGTCAAACTTTAGCTTGTAAATATTACCTACCGGTATGTTATGCTCTGAAGCTTGAGCTTGAGCTAAAGCCAAGAGGGGCATTTCTTGTCTCTGCTCACACTTACACTAACTACTACTACCTATGTACCGTGTACCCAACCCCCCCGTCCCAGCGATTTGGCTCAGGGCGCAGCGGCCGACTCTAAACCGGGGGGGGGATCTTTTTTTATGCTTGTCATGTAAAAGGCGGCGGACAAAGTGTCGGACGAGATTTGTCAGAGGAGTGTACTACCTAAGCTTCTACTGTGTACCTTTCTATTAACGTTGAATGGAGATGACAGAGGGGATAAGAGGATTTGACTCAATGCTCTTATCCGGTTGGCAGACTACGACTCAAGCGCCCAACGGTCACCTATCTCGTAGGGCTGGGCAAGACGGTGGCGATGGCATAGGGGATTAGTCCCTTACTTCCCCGAGATTTACTATCTTGTTCTTTTATCTTATGGACTTCATTTTTCTCTGTTTGATAAGCCAACTCGGAAAAGATTGGACGGGAGTCGTTCTTGGCTGTGGATAGACCCCAAAATCAAATACTGCACATGCCTTTGATGTCGGATGTAACCCTCAACCACCCAAGCATCGACCCGTGACAGATGTTGATCAACAACTGTGAACCGAAAAGGCGGATGAAGGATAACGGGCGGTGCCACGTACATACATGCGAAATCCAACCCCCAACTTGCTTATCCCCCCCCATGCGGATTCAGGGGCAAGAAACAGAGCAGCCTGGCAATACTGGAGCGTTATTGGGTATGCTGGGGTTAAATCATTCTTGTGAGGTTGCGTGAGGCAAGGCAAAGCACGATGGGGAAGGCCCAGAGGTTTGGGCCACAGATTCGAAAGATATGCCCATATCTGGTAAGAGGCAGTGGCCTGGGGGATAACCAAGACCAAAGTTCCGCACAAAGAGGGACCCTTTGTGCTGCTGCTCCTAGCACATGCATCGTGTAATTTGAGTGGCAGTTTCAGCCATGCTCAACGGTCGAGGCCTGAAGATATCTATTCGTTGTGACTTGACGGCCAAGGAGTATCGTGGCATGGTGCCATTCTCTCCAAGAATTCCTTAGTTGAGGAATTAATTTGCTACGATGGGTTTGACTGTGAGCAAAGGGTGCAGTGCGCATAAGAGGCACAGGGCCAGGGACAACACATGGTACAGTCCCGACAACCAGGCCCGCATAAGGCTGAATGAGGTGCCCATTCGGCACATTCCACAGTATTGCTGGTCATTATTACATTGTCCACATCCCGACTGTCTGTAAATGGACTAACTACGAGATAAAACAGGGTCTTGAGGTATTGTTACATATATTTCCTATTTTGTCGTGCTGCAACTCTGTATCGTGCGTCTGATGGATTGCAATGCTTGTTATCGAGGTTGCACTGAGTGTTGCGTTGCCAGAATCCGGGTCGGCTGAGTGAGCGAGGGGATAAAAACTCCATGCCGCGCGGGAATACCAAAGCAGAGAGAGACAGAGAGATCAACCTGAAGCCAAAATGAAGTACAATAAATTAAACCCTGTCAGCATCACATCCGTGCCTCTACCGTCAAGTCAGTGCACTAATTAGGTCAACGACGTGGATCAAACAAATCGACTGATTTCCCACCTTGTGGGGGCTTATACTTAGATTGGCTCAATCGGGATTGGGAAATGATGGACACATCTTGGACATGGGGGAAATGTATAAGGGAGTCTAGACAAACCAAAAGACCTGGGTACTGTCAAAGATTCTGTTCCGTTTGATATTTGATAGAGGGTAGGTAAATAAAACAAGGGTATCTTAATCCGGCATCTCGTCATCCGTTGGATAGATTATTGTTCCATTGTGTGACAGGGTGTGCAAGAATGGCCTGCCTGTCCAGGTTAAAGAGGCTATGAAGATATTTTTGACACAAATCACTAATGAGTGAATCAACATGTGCCGGCTAAGCCCTCTTAGGAAAATGGTCTTGTTGTTAGTCTATATCCCCTGATACTATAATCAACACCATCATTTTTGCACTAGCAGCGTGAATGCCGGGGCGAGTTTCCGTAGGAGCTGTGAAGCGGTTGCACATGGAGTGAGTATGATGCTGATGAGTGTGTGCGAGTGCGTGCGTGTGTGTTGTTGAGGCCATACGAATTGACCGATCAAGACATGAGAATCACAAAAGAGGAGGTGGCAAAACAAGGACTTCATCCTAGTACTCATTACACTCACTACTGTCGATGACCTTTGACTGAGGTGGGAACATCCGAACCGTTGAAGGTATCTTGATTTTACCATCGAGCTAGATGCGGCACAGCAAAAGGGCTAGAACAACCCATCGCCGTGATCAAACGGGTTTCGGACTTCGGTTCAAACGGTCGGAAAATTTCCTCACTCTCTGTATTAGTGGATGATGTGCTCCATGTATGTCTCCGTCTCGATATGAGAACCGTGGAAGAAGCACAAGCCTGTCTGCGGCGCCAACTCCCGCCCACTCATGCTTCGCCTCTCACCTTCCTTGTAATAGGCTCGTTCGTTCATTTCAGTTGAAACGTTGCGTAGAGGTACCTACTCCCAAGTGTGCGGCTGAAGATCCAATGGGGAACCCTTGTTCAGTATACCTACACTGTTTGTGCAACACACGCTCGTTGGCTGGACTCACTCAACTCACTCAAAGTTTATCGCGCTTGACAGCTGGTGAGGGATCCAATCAAACATGCGCACTCGTAAGGACAGGGACTCTAAAATATAGTGCCCAAGCCTCTTCCTACTGTAGGTAGTGTGATACTGTTTGTGCTGCGCTCTCCTACTTTCCTCGCGCTTGTTTCGTCCTCTAGAAATTCGAACCAAAAGAAAAAGAGAGCAGGGATTACCATCCTACGTGAATTCACCATCTCGGGCTTTTCCCTTGGTATGTGTTTAGTTAACCCTTTAGAGCCAACAGAAAATCCACAGTCCAGAGAGAAAAAAAAGAGCGCAATGACCAAAAGGCGTCTCCGGTTTGAAAGTAAAAGGAAGGAGACGGCACTTTTCGGAGTCTCGGTTCAACATTGTTTACCTATAGGCTACTATACGTCCCTCTTGGACGACTCCTCGAATGTGACAGTATAGTGCTGTCCATACGCCCTTCGTAGCACAGCGGATAATTACCGCTACCTAAAGGGGTCTCAAAGTTTGGGTTTATGTCAACGCAACTCTGGCTCGTACCAAACCCTCCGTGATTGGCTCAGATGTAAATCGACAGGGGGATCCATGGCAATCGCCGCGGAGCCGGGACTCTCCATGACACGGAGCCGGTGATTTCCCCTTTGGGGTTTTTGGATTTTTTGTAAAAGCTTCCTTTCCCTCTATATTCGACCTGATGCAATGATAGTACGTAGAGACACCAAGATGATTAATAACTACTAGGTGATTACTGCGAAGAAAGTGATGACAGTGTACCGCGTCAACGCAGCCCTTTCATGACTATAAAGGAGCGCTTAGAATAGCGCTACAGACGCTCAATCAGACCGCCTGTTCAATTCATGCATCGTGGATACCCTCAAAAAGCTAGTGTATGAGGAATATCTCGACATTAGAGCAGAGTCCGTCCGTACAAGTGAAGTGGGCGGGAGTTCAGGGATCTAGCTTGGGTCTGATGTACTGTAATCTGGCCGCGCGATAGTCTTGTAAAGGTTCCAAAGGAGAGTTGATCGACAATATTGTGGTTGACAACGGGCGTGATGGATGTAGAGAAATCTAACCACTGTCACTCGTGTAGATAAGCGCCAGCGATTTGACATAACCGATGATACCTATTGATATTGTCATCAGAACTCTCCGAACATGGCGTCTCGCCTCCTCTTCCTTCCCCTCTCTGGTCAACCTTCAGGGCGCACGTAAACTCATTCTCATACACTCACTCACTCGCTCACACTCTGATCGTCCAGCGAAGGATTCTGCCAAAGCAGGTTAATTTGCCCCAACTGCCATGCACGCGGGTACACATTCCGAAGGCCTGTCGAGTACGTATATCCACGAGCTTGGGTCCTTGACCAGTGCTCATGGGCTAAAGAAACAGGGTTCAGGGTCGCGTTGCACATCATATTCTGGCAAAATGGCCCAGACTAGACTAGCTCGAGAGTGCTGTAACACAAACATGCTTGCTTACGGTCACAATCTGGGCAAAATGCAATTTGTTCACCGGAAGAGTCAGTCGTTGGGGATTGGATGGACGTATGTAAGTTGTCGATCTCTGGCGGGACGGCCCCCAAAAAGATAGCTTCCCGGAGTCAACCAGACAGTAAGTAATTTGATTTTATTTTATTTGACTTTATATCCCTGTCCCTCTGATGTTTTGACTACCTACACTACAGTAAATTAGTTCAAACTGCTTGCTTGCCTGCTGCAAACTGCCAGATTTGCATGTCCATGGCATAAAGCGACGCGTTGCCACTCAACGGTCAAGAGCAGGGGTCGGCCGCCACTGAGGAGCGTTTCTTTTTTCCCTAACGTCCCGTTACGGCCGCGCTTAATGCCAACAGCCGGAAGCTTGATCGTGAAAGACAGCCAGATTGACCCCTGCATCCCATGCGTACAGTGATTCTGGTGGTTGATGTAGGTAGAATCGCTTCCAGTAGGGTCTCACCTCTTGACAAATAACGGACTGCAGGTAAGATTCATATCATGACCAAGGCTCGATGAAAGCCAAGATCTGTAAATCGAGCCATAAGGCAACTGGTGCTGGTACCTGAACTGACTGTTGGCCCAGTGGTTTCAAGTAGCAATTCGTTACGATTCTTTACAACACTTAATTATGATATCTGATGCAATTGACTATCAAGTATGATTAACACAACCCCAGCATTATCTGGAACGGCTCAATTCCGCACAACTTGTTTAAATATTCCGGCCAATATTCACCGGGGCATAAGGTTCATCGTCCATAGCCATGTGGTTGGAAGTGGAGGGGGCTATGAGACAAGTTGACAGTGCTGATTTGAGATAACGGGCAGGGATAGGCGCGGCACTGGGGTAAAATGGCACGATGGTGATGTCGCTTGGCGGGCTTCCATGGATGTCTTGCTTGTGCCGCAATACGTAGGTAGGACGATAAAACCGCCTATCTACTATACCAAGCGGCAACCTCTAGACCAGACTTTCTGGCCTTGACAGGACTTGGCAAGCCTAAACCAAAAACGTACGAATAGTCGACAATGGCCCCAAGTATTCATATACATGTTGATCTCCATTCATAGCATCACAAGGCTTGGATTCGTTGCTAGTATGAGGTGAGCACCTAATCCTAATCGCAATAATCGTGTCGTCACACAGCCCTACGACGGGCGGCTGGCTTCCATGAGAACTGCCCTAACGACGTGGCCGGCCCGTCAAAAGGTCCTCTAACCCGGATGAACGGTCCTTGGAGCGTTTGAGAGAGAGCCTGGGATCATTAGACTGCCATTGGCCCATCGGCCAACCTGTATCAGAGCTCATCATTTCGGGGTCCATTTTCAATGCATAGATGCTCGGGACGCGTCTTCTGCTATTGGTCAACGTTAACTGATTTGCTCTGGGTTCTATATGTCGATAGAGTAGCATTGAGCAAAACAACCCTTATTCTTTTTCTTCTTTTCTCTGGGATTACCAGGTGCAGGCCCCAAACCCTGGGCAGAGAGAGGCTCAGACTAGAGATATGGAGTGGAGAAGAGCTAGGGGAGCAAGGCGATGCTACGCTACGCTAGTTGGAGGCAGAGACGGACGGCACTCAACGTCTACAAAGTGGGCAAATTAGCCCAAATCAACTCGAATCTGACTTGAGTCTGCCTTGGGGTCCATGGCTTGATTTACAGCATCTGGTTGGACCAAGGTCTTCAGTAGCGTCCAGCAAAGTGCCAGGCTGAGTGTGGTGCGCAGGCAGGCTTGCAAAGGATCCTTTTTGTCTTGTCCCTCTGTCAGTTATAGGCTCAAACGGCTACTGATGCGCTGAGCGCTGGTTATATTCTGCTTGAGTTAGGCCTGGACTGCGCCTAGTCGTTCATTCACACTCCACCGTTGATGTTACGTGACGACCGGATGGCACTGATAAACGCAATACGCATCCATTCCACGCCGTATCTGGCACAAAGATACGTTGCCAGCTTAATAACCACAGCACAGAAGTCGCTTGGACTTTTTGATGCACTGAGTGCATTTCACAATTTCAGTGCTTTCAACGTGAATCCCGCTCTTTTGAACAGACACCGTTGTGTGGGAGGGCAGAACACTCCCCTCCTTGTTCCATAACGACGTCGCTACGCAGATAGGCAGACATATACCGGCCGTCGGATTTGGTACAGAAATACATCGTTATAAATCCGTTTGGGGCAATACTGATTTCGAATAGCCTCATGAGTGAGTTTGTCAGTAGCCCGTTCATTCGCTCAGACGCTGTTGAAGGTGGACATGAGCTGCGGAGTTTATTATAAATCCTCAATTCCGGGTTAAAGATCGACTTGCCCATACGAATCTAATTCCAAATGAGACAGTTTCATGTGTGTGAGTGAAGGGTCTCTATGGCCTGTAGCCTCACAGCAACTCAATTCATACTGATATCGGGATGCTGTGCCTTCGCTCTAATGCCTCGCGTTTCGCGCAGTTAGCCATACGCTCAATGATATTAATTACACACATGGCTCTTTCTGGACTCGACGGCACAAGGATCGTAGCGAAAGGATTCTCATGTTCCATGGGCATCTCAAATGACCCAGTAAAACAGTACAAATTGCGAGCCTCCCCTACGAGGTGGAGAAGACCAAAAGGCGGAGGTACGTACCAGATGCCCTGTCTGAATTGGGGCTCAGAGGGTGATGGTGATGGCACCAGCCCTGTGAGGCCAGCATGAGTGAGTGAGTCCAAGTACCCAAGTCAAGGTTTGCGGGGCCCAGCGCTGCCACGCCCCTCTCCAGGAAGGCACCAGGGGACCATTTTCTGGATGTGGCCGTGCCGTGCATCCTCAAGACGCTGGGGAGGTGTGGGTGGAGTGGATGCATGGGTAAGAGCAAGGGCCTGGGCGTGCAACTCTAGCCTGAGAAAGAGGCGTGCACTGGACAGAAGGTACCGTACCTACTGCAGATTGATCAGAGAGAAGGCACAAGGAGGACTGGCAAGGCAAGACCACACCTCACACCCCCAGGCAAGGGTCCTTTCCTCGTCACTCATCTTCTTGGGTCATTCCGTTATGCCTGCTTTCCACAGCTTGGGGATATTTAATATACAGCCTCTTCCCCCTCACCTACTGTCTGCTCTCCATCTATCTCCAACAAGTTCTTCACAAGATTCAACTTCAAGTTATCTTCAGATCTTCTCGATCTCCCTCAGCCTTTACTTATATATACTCATAACTCCCACCCTCAACTCAAGCAACTTACCATCCCATCTCGCCTTTGTCGTTGCCTTTTGACTGCTTTGGATATAAAGACGACCAGAAGAGAAAGACAGATACAGGAAACGGTTGAAAACAATTAGCTCTTCAAATCGTACTTTGGACAATACAAGAGCTTTGTCGTCTACTTAGTCGACCATCATAACTCTCAACAACACCCTACTCACCCACACAACATTATCACAATGTCTATGTTCATGACACAACCAGCCTACGCCTACGCGGCCGCTCCCCCGCCTCCCAGACAATACTCGGGAACAAGCAGTGCTTTCAGTGCTTCTGCCAACCCCGATGAGGACTGGACCAAGATCTCAGATCTTGCTGAGCGCCGAAGAATACAGAACCGCATTGCTCAGCGCAACTACCGTATGTAGATTCTGGAGAGGCATTCAAGGTGATGAAACGGCACTAACATACAATTTCAGGCAAGAAGCTCAAGCGCCGTCTTGAAGACCTCGAGCGCCGTGCCGGTTCTTCTGACGATGCCGAGTCCGACAAGCAGCCCCAGAAGCCTACCAAGTCGAAGCGATCCCCCTCCGCTCCCAAGACTCAAAAGTCGCAATCAGCAGCTCCCAGCAAGCCTGTTGCCTCACAGGGCCAGTTCACTCCTCCCATGGAGCCTACTGACGAGCTTTTCTTCCCCGGCACCTACGACGACCGAGCCCGCTCAGACAGCCCTCCTCAATTTACCTACTCGACTTATCCCGCTCCCGATGAGATCCTCCTTCATCCCTACGGCTCAGCGCAGCACTACCCTGCCATCACAACCGCCGATGCCTACCCCAATTACATGACGGCTTCCACAGTGCCCATGACACTCCCTTCCATGACACACTTCAGCGATGCCATCAAGCGAGAGACACCTTACTCTAGCGACGATGGGCTCGCTCCTTACATGACCTACGGCTACATGCCCCCAATGGACTTCAACTCTGGTAGCCCATACGATCAGAACCCTCATGTGAGTCACGCCAGTCAAACACCCCGAAGGGTTCCCAGAGATCCACGTTGCTGATGGGGTTGTTCGCAGACTCCTCCGCTGTCGCATTCTTTCGACCACTCCGCCAACTGTTCAGAGGCTGGCTACGACTACCCGACCACGCCTCTGTCAATGCCAGGCTCGCCTAATATGATTCAGCATCAATAAGGCACCAGGCAGGCATGATTGTGACACGAAGCAACTTTGAGATTTTGTTTAGGCGTTGGGAATTGGACCCTACGGGGCATAGCATGGCGGGTTTTGATATTTGGGCACTTTCACACTCGACTCTTTTCACTTCTTGGATACTGTCAAATGTATCTCACAGACGGTGAAGACTGTCTGCCTTCATTTTATGTACACACGTCGAAGCGCTCGACATTGTGGTTTTCTGTAACGGCTGCAAGATGTATGGACGATTGTTTATTTGGAACGGCGAAGGAAAAGACAATGAGTGAGGCGTTCTGGGAACGTAGACATTACGCATTCGAATGTACGTTTGGACATGGGTGGGATGGGCACTGGCTGAGGATGAAAGTAGCCGAGGAGGCAAACAAACATGTGGTGGCTGCAGGGTCGGATCAGACGAGACGGTCTTGACTTGACCACTTTACAATTGATAGTTGAGCAAATGTCCAGAGCCATTGAAACACTACTAGATGAGGAAATGTGCAGTACGAATCAGAAGCTTCGCTGTGTTCAATAATGATGGTGATGTGATGAAGTGGCTAGAGGGTCTTGGACTAAATCGATGGTAAGGAGGCTGGCTGGATGAAGTTGATAGACCCAGACCAAGAGACGGCAGACATGCGTGGCCGCAGGAGACAGACTTTGGATGAGGCTCATGCAAGTAGCTCGAATTGATAGCGTTTTAATTATCAACCTGATCTAAGTGTTATCCGGACCAGCTCCACGATTGCACGGAGCTGAAGAAGTAGATGCTTGGCTACTTGTTGTAGTGTCTCGACGGCTCAAGAGGGGCTTCTTCAGCTGCATTCACATTCTGCACTTTGGTATGCAGCCAGCTTAGCTCAAGATAGCTAAGCTGGTTGAGGCGGCGCCCAGAACTTGCGCCGCCTTCATCGAGAGCCTCGTTTCTACTACTCTATTGGTGTCATTTATTGCATGTGTACGGTATCTCTACTTTTCCCCCGCTCGTCTCCCTCCCATTTGGGATATCTACTCGGCAAAGGTATACGAATGGATGGGCTTCAGTTTTCCCCGGCTATTACGGCCAACAAGACTCTCTTTGTTGTTGGATCCATGTACTTGACTACCTAGGTAGTATAACAGAAATGCGAATGCGGCGGGCGATGCTCGGACTTGGAGTCCGAGTGGGATTCAGGATTCGATTTACCAATACGTCAAAGCTCCAACCTAACGTTTGGTCCTACAGTACCATTTTACTCATCCTACGGATCCATTACCTTTTCACTACCACGTGCTGTGAAGAGGGTTGCATGGGCGGGAAAAAGACAGGACTGGAGACGAAACTCGGGCGTCTCTCTTTTTGATTGTGCTACGAGACCTTGGAGTCGGCCGCCGTGTTATTGGATGCCCTTGACAGTGCGCCTGTGTGCAAGCATGTACGTGGTCACTCACTCTCTTTCCCGGCTCCTACGGACGGACATGACAGCAAAGAGGGAAAAGGGTTAAAATCAGGCTGTCGCTTAACGATGAGTTTGCAGGAGATGGCGATTGTCTTCAGGGATGTCAATCCCTCCAACACGTTGTCTTGATTGTGGCAAAAAGCATAGGAGGGAAATATTATTGGGGGTTACAGTTGCAGTCTGCAGTCGCGGCGTGTTAAAGCGAAACCAGTAGTCGCATAGAAGGAATTGATTGTTAAAACTCAGGAGAGAGGGAGGGGGAAGGAAGATGAAGGATGGAAACAAGGGGCGTGTATGTGCCTCCAAAGACGGATATCCTGTCCTACGACCTACATATCCTGCCTGCCTGCCTCTCCACGGCATGCATTATTATGCAGCCGGTTTATCAGCTGTATTCTACTACTAATCTAATCTAGGGAGGCAGGTAGTCCAGGTACTATGTATAGACTGCTGCAGACAAGTACTAACCCAGGCTGTGACGAAGGATTCTGGCATTGTAAATCACATCGGCTACTGTACCACTACCTAGACGTTGCAGTGCGGCGCCTGGAACACACCAAAAGCTCCGGAAATTCCTCACGGCCGATGGGATTAAAACCTGGTCGTCAACACTGTCCTACTCCAAAGAAGGATTCGCTTCTTTTTGCCTGCAGAATGCAGTATAGTTCAACACGGTGAGAGTCAGAGAGTATTTGCCTGTATCTAACCGCCAAGATAATGCACTAAATAATTCACTTTCTTTGTCTTGACGCAGCGGAGAACTGGGACCAAATTTAGGTTTATCTGCCGCTACTGTATCTTGTTTTGAACTAGACGCATCAGGTTTAACATCCAGCAGGTACTGCTGTCAACCGCGTCTGGGCTTGAAATAACGCCCGATAATGATGCCCTGATTATCTATAATTCTGATGTGTGAACTTTGTTTGCACGTACCGTTCACTAATCTACTAATCATGGCTGGATCTGGCGGAAGGGACGGTAAAGATGGAGCTAGCGGAGAGCTACTTGACAGTGAAAACGTACACTGAATTGAGTTTTTATAAAAAATTCACAATACTTGACCAAAAATCTCCCTATGAGTAAAACCGTAGTATCATATCGGCGATGTTTTCATCAATTTCATATCAAAAGCTTAATTGACTGTTGTACGTAAGCATCTGTACCTAGCAACTGCCGTCTTGGCGATGCTACATCGAAGTCAATTATGTCATCCACTTTCACGAGCTTTACATGGTAAACATCAGCGATTTGAACTCAATTCATCTGCCAAGATCAACTATTCATATTCAAAACATCATGGAAAGTCACGTAAACTATCTTTTTGGCGGCACCAAGTATGTAAACAAACAAACAAACCTCAATTGGTAACGAATCGCTAATCCACTTAACCAAAAAACACAGGCCTTGGGACAACAGTCTCTGGACAGCTTCAGATGACCGTGTCCGCGGCGGCTCCAGCATCTCACACCTGACAGTGTCAAGCCCGACGCAAGCCATCTTCCACGGGAACCTTGACACTAAGACGCTCGGCGGCGCTGGCTTTGCCTCGCAGCGCACAAAGGGCGATCTTGCACTGGACCTCTCCCACACGGCGGGTCTGCAGCTCGTTCTCGGCGCGGGCAGCTCTGAGCAAAAGTTCACGCTCAACGTCAAGGATACCATCCCCGGCAAGAGAAAGGATGGAAGAGATGAATCCGGCATCAGCTGGGAGGTGGACTTTGAGGCGCCGCCTGAGGGAGGTGTGCTGGTCAAGCACTGGGATCAATTCAAGGCGACGTATCGCGGAAGGGAGGTCAAGGATCCTGAGCCATTGAAGGTGGAAGACATCAAGAGAATATCTCTGATGGCGCGAAGGTAAGAATTTTTGTTGCCAACATGAGAGTGGAGATGCCGTGCTGACGCCGAATCGAACAGCTTCTTCGACAAGCAGGATGGAGACTTCAAGTTGGTGGTCAACTCGATTGCTGCAGTTAAAAAGGGTCATGATGACAGTGACGAGGAGGAGGACATGAAGAAGCCTGCTCCGCCGGTGCAGTCTGGTCCTCGCCCTGCGTGGAAGGCCCTGTTCTGCGGTCTTTTGTAATCAGACTAGATACCCGAATATCTCTGCATGTTGACAAGAAGATGCTGAATGAACTACCGACAAACAAAATTTCTGCGCTACGTCGTCTTCGAACAGTGTCCTTCGAATCAGGTCTAACGAAGAAGTGAGTGAACCGAGAGCAACACAGTCTCTCCTCTAGCTCCCCAAATCACTCTGGCATTTCATGAAATTCTTTGCTTTCATCAGAGGACCACGAGTTTGCCAGACTACCCTGACTGGGTAAACACCAACAATCGAGATATAAAGGCTATAAGTGATGCCGGCAAGGAGAGACGAAAATGTGTTCCATTAGGAAAAACCCCCTGTTTGAGAAGTTTCGGATGAGGGTCAAACAAGTCTACACGAAGAGAGGTTTGCGATGATTTTCACAACCAGATTTAAAATGAGTCGATGTCATCTCTAATCACACACCAAAACCTCCAGATGGACGGTATACATCATCTGGTCCTGGTTTTTAGACGAATGGCACTTGGTAAGAGGCAAATCGTTAATACATGCTAAGTGAACCGCACCGGGGAACAAAGCGCCTGCCTTCTTATATGGTTGTTTTGCATTGTTGAGTTGAAACTAGAAAAACCAGTGTTCAACTCCTCTGTATGCCTGAAAGCCTAGTCGCCATGCCTCACCAATATCATACAACCCCCGTTTTCTTTAAAAACCTCAATTCTCACAATATACATCCCTAAACCTGACAAACACCGTGTCTCTGATGCAGGACGCCCCATCCAACGCCAAAACACCCCCAAACCAGGCATGTCAAAGACTTTAAAATGTCTTTGCCCAAGTCTATCCAGCGCTTCCTCAGCCTGCAATCGGGCTGGCTATCCTTATACCTGCCACATGATTCCATACTTCTCACTATCCGTCCGCAGATCTTCTTTGAATATACTCACGTCGAGCCCGGTCTCAAAACAAGGTCCCTTATGATCTGGACTCAGCGGCTGAGATCCAAAGACGAAAAGAAGAGTAGCAACAGCCGGTGTGCAGGTCATTGCTGCTCTGTGGCAAATCGATAAGAGCTTTTTGGACCAGTTCCGAGGTATGTGAAACAGAATGCAAGTCCCATAACCGTCAGCGGCGAGGTTGGAAGAGAAGCCAGCCAGTGGCTCTGCTGAAATGCCGATCTTCTCTCTGCGCATCAAGCCGGAGGGGTTGCGGGTATCAACGATGCAACATGCTTTTGATCCCTTCGCTTTTCCCAGAATATCATAAATAAAATCCAACCGTCCTTCATGAATCGCCGTATCAATGCACAAGGGGTATTGTCACAACAGGAAGAGCTGAGTCTCCCAGATATTAGCGTCACCTTCCTTACATGTTGGAGCCTCCGACGCCATTGGGGTCCACGACATTATCAGAGAGGTTGATGAGTAGCTGGGCGAGGCATCTCTTAGTCGCTGCATCGTCGCGGAGGACAGAGGAAAAGGTGGCATCGCGAAGAGGTTCGGGTAGGCACTGGCGTAAAGCCTCTCGAGCTCGAGCGTTATCACTAAGGCTGTTTGTCGATCTGGTTAGATAAAAGTGCCCTGTTATTTGATATATATGCGAGACATACCGCAAGAAGCATCGAACAACGTGCTTGAGAAGGCGCGCTGTCTGAGACTCTACAAGTTGGGCCACCATGTTGCTCAGGACGGTGCCAACTGCGTAAAACCGTTCATAGGTGGCGCATATATAATTAAGTCCGTTGTCGTCGAGCAGGATCTTCTGAACGATGAAAATGGCAACAGTCTTGCTGAGCTCCGAACCTGTCTCCATGATACGCAGGCAGAGAGGAATGATCTCTGTTGTCAAAAGAAAATTGATGACTTCGGAAGAATCGTTCTTGACAAGTGCACCAATGACACCAAGACTAGTAAGGCGAAGATATTCGAAGGGCCGAGACTTGGAGGTGGTGTTGAGAAAGGGGTAGAGGAACAGAGGAATATGTGCTATACGAGTGTAAGCTATTGGATGAGACCAATGTGAGACGACATATACGCACCATTAAGGAACAAAGTCCTTGTGTCGTTGTGTGATGCAACACACTGAAGTAGTGCGAGTGCATTGCAGACACGATTCGAAGCAGCGGCGGTGAGCTGGGAGGGGTTGAGGAGGGTATAGACTGAGATGATCTCTTGAAGGAGAGAGGTCATGACACCTGGAGAACATGTTAGCTGGCTTCTTCCAGCTTGAGCCTCATTGTCCCAAGGAGACAAAGCTCGGACACCTACCAAACGAATGCCACAAGATCAGGGCCAGCTCGGGCACCTGTTCTCGTTTCTTGCTGAGCTCCAACAAGGCAGCTTCTCGAGTGTTCTCGTTGAGAAGATCGGCAATAAAGGCCATGGTGCGTCGGTTGTCCTCCGAAACGTTGTTGTGGTCTGCATCCTGACCATGGCCCTGCATCTGACCCGCGCCAGCAAGTCGGTTGAAGTGTTGCTGCTGCTGCTGAACGGCGGCGGCGGCAGCCGCCGCAACCTGCTGTTGCTGTTGCTGAGTATGAGCATGATGCGCGCCAGGCTGCTGGTGCATCCAGCCAGAATCACCGCCCTGGGGGTTGAACTGGTGATGTCCGTAGACGTGCGCCGCGGGCATCATATTGGGCGTGTCTGTTCTTGCTCGAGGGAGGATTTTTCGGTGTCAAGGCTTAGAGTTCAAAGGCCCCCTAATGTTTCGACGGTAGCAGATTGGCTCAAATGTCGGTCGATTAACAGGCGCAGTAACTCAGGGTCAAAGGTTTCGTTGGTTCGAGGGCGCAATGCGGAGGTACACGAGGCGGTTTGGTCACTGGATCAACAAGGGCGAATGCAGGAAATACGGAGAATCTCAAGTCGAAGGAGGGACAGCTTTTTGGTATGTCGGGTAGATGCTGGAAGAGGAGTTTGTGTTGTATAATTTACTGATAGCGTTCAGAGTGTCGAGATGGATCGTGGGAGGATCAAACCCAAGGTGAGATCGTTTGGCGGGTTGGTTTGTGGTGGTGCTCACACCTGCGACTGGGGCAAGAGCGATTCGGTTTCTCGTCCGGGATTGGTCAGCCTGATTTATCTTATGGAGCTTAGGCTCTGGCAGACAAAACCAGCTCTGGCATCGGAACATGACGCTTGGACCAAGAGGAGGTATCCCTGTAACTGGAATCGCCTACACATCGACATGGCCTTGCAAGTGCGGGGAGGTCACTCTCCCATGCCAACCTTTTGAATCACCACAATCGTCAGCCTTGTCCTACGAGCCTCGTCAGAGTTCGATCTGTGCCCCAAAGACTCGAGATTTTCTGAGTAACATAAAGTATAGTACATTTTGCAACAGGGACAAGTATTTGACAACATGATTAGCGAATATGCTCCAATTAATTACTTCGTTTTACTTGCTTCATGCTTCTCTCCTCCTTCGCCTCAGCTTCTTCTCTCTCTGCAAGTGCTATAATAAATCATTACTACTATATGTTTCCTGTATGATGCCCATGCCTAAAACAACAAAACAGCGCCATCAAGCCCACTTTAACTAAACCTTCTTATACAACAGACTACATGTCCGGTACCTCACCCGCTTAAAATGGCAATTCGTCAGCGTCCAGCCAAGCGCCACGTCTATGAACATAATGTCCCTTCCCAATGCTTACTCCAACCAAACTCCACTGTTGGAAATGTCTACCCCTTTCAAAGGAGCTTCCAATCATAGCCTGAGTTCCCGAAGGATCTGATCCGCCATGCTCTTGTACTGCCACGTGTTGCCTGCCATTCTCTTGAACTGAATGCCATGTAGCGATAATAGTGGCACCTTGACAATAAAGATTTCGAATTCCAACACCATGCTTCCTCCAAGATCGCTCTGCACTTGTGTGCTCGTTTCGCCTGGAACTTGTCGGGATGGTCCTGCATTTCTGCCTGAGTTGCTATCAAACGACGTCTCCGAGTTGGAGAAACTACGGTCTCGATCCGAGCGACCTGGCGTCCGTGGTGTGGTGGGAGGGCGGTCTGAGTCACGGAACTCATCTCTCTCTCGCTCACGGTCGTCTCCCCTCATAAGACCTCCGAAGCTGAACCGTCGTTTATGGCCCGGGGTGTTTCCAGGGCTCATAGGCGGATCTTGCACCTTGTTCAGATCAATACTCGGTGAGTGACGACACCTGAATCCACCTTTGATTTCCGTATAGTCGACGTTCAGTTGCTTCAATACTCGTTTAATGTCAGTTCGGATCGCGGGCACTGACTTGCCGGATGTTGTCGACACACTAAAGAGACCCTTGAGGAAGACCGGTTTGGATAGTTCTGTATCGTCCAATCGTTCGGTAGACACACCGCTCTGCTCCAACTCCTGATCCGTTTCTTCAGGGACGTTGGCCTCCTGAGCAGCATCCCTTCTCTGGCGGCGCTGCTGTATACTTTCCCTCCTCGCGTGGCCAATAGACTTGGCCCTCAGGCTTACGGATCGAGAATGTCCATGAGCACGGCGTGAGCTGGAAGATTCTTCGTTCGCTTCAGATTGATCGGATTCGTTGGCTGCTGGATGGTCCTTTCGCCGTCTCATTTCTGCTGAGTTGACGCTGGTCGATCGTCCCAAAGCACTTCCTCGTCTGCCTTCTCTGTTGCCGCCAGCAGACATGGGTGGACTAAGAAGTTCACCATGCTGATTGCTACTAGAACGGATCTGCGATTCTGATACATCCTCTCTGTCACGTCGGCCACGACGGATGCTGAAGCTCTTTCGAGGTGCTAGTGGTGAAGGTTCGGCTGGTCCGTGAACCTGCACTACAGGAGGGTGCGAGCGATCTTTGTCCAGACGCTCAGGCTCCCTACGCTTGCGTGTGCTGAAACGACGCAGAATACCAGCTGCGGTGCCCTCCTTCTTTTGGATCTGCTCAACTCTCGGTTCGGGTGGCGGTGCAGGTGTCTGCTTCTGGGGCTCTGGCATATCATCTTCGCCATGCGTCCTGGCACGAGGCCTGCTGCGTCCGCCAGTAGGCTTTTCGCCGGGCATCTCATAGGCAGAAGAGTTTGTGTGTGCTGCCTGGGGTGGTGCAATTTCCGGTAACGACTCGTGCTCCCTTGCCTTTTCCCTTTCCCTTTCACGGGCCTCGCGTTCCATTTCCCTCTCTCTTTCCTTCTCCTTCTCGCGCTCGCGTTCGCGCTCTTTTTCTTTCTCTCTTTCTCGTTCACGTTCCTTCTCTTTCTCCTTCTCACGAGATTGGGATGCTGCTGGCGGCACCATATCAGCGTGGTCGCGATCTTGCTTCTCCTTGACAAGATAATATATAGATACGAGAGGACTATATGCATTCATAGGATCGTTGCCGATTTGAAGGGCCTCGGCACTGGGAGCCGACAAGGTATCGCGGCTGTTACCAGAATTCCTGCGCTTGTAAAAGTCGAAACCAAAAGGCCTCCTCTTTTCAGCATCTTTCGTAGGTGGGGGAAGCTCTTTTTCCCTTTGATATAGCTTGATAGCACGCTGATATTCTTCGGACTCGATGATCTTGGTAAGCTGTGCGTTGATACTTTCAGGTGTGCCAAAGTTGAAGCCTTGCATGGCAAGGATCACCTCGGGCTCCAAGGGTGTCGTTAACGGTTCGCGGACAGGCAGGTAATTATCGGGAGGACCGTTGAAGCCCTTAGTCATCCATGGGTGTGTCAATACTTCCTGCATTGTAGCGCGCTGTTTAGGGTCCGTTACGAGCATTCGAGACAATAAGTGCTTGCACTCTGCAACTCAATCAGTAAAAGATTCGAAATAATTGGGGTGAGACATACCGCTTGATAACCATGCGGGATAATCGACAAGACCCCTCTTGATCTTGGCATGAAGCGCAGGCATGCTTTGGTCATCGAATGGCACTTTACCGCAAACTAAGACATAAAGAACAATGCCGAAACTCCAGACATCGACTTCTGGGCCAGTGTAAGCTCTTGCTTGTAGCAGTTCAGGGGCAGCAAAGTATAGACTTCCGCAGAACGTCTTGAGATGGCCCCGAGGAGCAAAGAGGTTACTGAGACCAAAATCGATAATCTTGATGTCGCCCGTCTTACTGATAAGAATATTCTCGATCTTAAGGTCTCGATGCACGATGCTATTCCTGTGCAAGTAGTCCAAAGCACTTGCGATCTGCCTGCTAAACTTTCGAGCTTGTTTCTCCTTGAGTTTGCCATGGGAAATGATGTAATCGAGCATCTGGCCGCCGTTGACATATTCAAAAAGCATATACCAATGATGGTTCGTACGGACAACATCGTGAAGTGCACAGATGTGGGGGTGGTTCAGGAGAGTACTAATAGCCGCTTCGCGAGCAGTTCGGATTTCCTTGGATTGATCGGCACGCTCTTTGTCGGCGCGAGATTGATGACCGTCGTCGGTCGAGCCACGAGGGATGATTTTACAGGCTACCTGGTGAGTTGAAAATTGTCAGTATTGTATATGGGAGCTGCATGGATATTGCGATGAGGGGCAGATTCATGCGCATAGTCGAAGGGCGAAACGATGCGTGCAATCGATTAACTCAGAAAGAGATGTTTAGACATACCTGTTCGCTACCATCCTCCTTTCGAGCAAGCTTAACCTTTCCCATGCTACCAGCACCAATGGTCTTGCCTAACATCCATTTTCCAGATTGGGTTGGGATAACGGTACGTGATCTCGCGTGCTTAGAAGTTGAAGCGCGGGGTGGCGCGTCGGCATGATTATTTTGGGGAGCTGCGTTTGCGTGGCTGGTCCCGTTACTGGGAGCGTTGGCTGAGGGAGCCATCTCGGGTTGTGTGTTGTGGTTGTTGTTTTTTGAACGAGAAGAGCTCCGTCTATGGGCCCTCGAGGGATCGGGGCCCCTGGTCGGGGGAGGATGTCGATCGTCTTTGCTCGAGCTTCGGTGATGTTTTGCTTTTGCGGCTAAGCGTGAAGATTCGTGATCATTTTGCGAAGTAGACCGGGCAGATGAAGAAGTGCGCTGATGTTGGCTGTGATGAGGGGGAGGATGTGAGTTGGCGGCGTTGGAAGCAGAGCGAGAGTGAGAGTGGGAATGGGAATGAGAACGGGAGGCGTAGGCTTGGGATTGGGCCTGCGACAGGGACTGGGATTGGGAGCGAGATTGAGACTGTGAGTGTGAGTGTGAAAGCTGGCGGGTGTGAGATTGGCTGTAGTTGGCACCTGTCCCAGTGGGCGTGGCTGGTGCAGGCGCTGCTGGGGCCGCTGAAGCGGAGGGAGAAGGGGGAGGAAAAGAAGGAACCCGACTGGAACGAGTAGATCGAGTTGAGTGAGTACGACCAGGTCCTCTCGGTGAAGCATCAGCGACGGCAGAAGAAGCTGTTCTTGTTCCCATGACTGCTATCTTGTATGCGAGTGCAATGTTGTGATCTGCTGTGCGGTGCGATGCGGTGTTGTAAGAGATCGGAGAGAGACGGTGTAAAAAGGCGGGATGCTGATAAAGTAACTGGGTCTCTTTCTGGGGTTTGCTCAAAATGGTAGTGAGCTGTCGTGGAATCAATGCCCAAGTAGGCAGGGAAGAGGCTGACCCGACCCGACTCGATTCTCTAGACAAGGGAATGCCCAGTAGCTAGTTGTGTGGAGGATTGGAACTGAAGCTGGAGTTACATATGCCAGCGCAGGCGTATCCGTAACTTTTAGTTGCAATGGTCGTTGTTTGCTGGCAAGCAAGGTCCTTGACTTGATTCTTCTGTTGGCCGAGTACGACCTAACAACCAAAGCGAATGGGCGGACGGACAAAAAGACCAGAATTACCTAGTCCCCGTCATGAGCTGAAGGTTCTCTCTGTCTCTGGCTGCAATAACGAGGTGTTTGATATTGCCAACTGTATAAGATGGGAGACCAGCACACGATATATAGCACCTGGAAAAATTAAACTCAGCGCGAAGCGTCGCTGCCCTATATGCAAAACTTAGATAGATGGTGCAAATAAGCAAATAGCGACTGGCGCAAAGCAATATCGTTTGAGCTGAACTGTCACGGCTATGCAGAGTAAGACCGAGGGTCTCTGACAAGTGAAATAGTGGCCAGCAATGGAAGGGAAAACAACGCAAAGATGCAAGTGAACAGGTAAGAATGTGCAAGAGCAGGAGTCAAAGCTTTTGATCCTGACAAGCAGCTTTAGCAAAAGGACAACGGCACAATGTCCGTCTAGTTTGTCCAAAGAACAAAGTCACAAGTTGGGGGGCAGGTTTGGCTAATGGAGATAGATATCGTGTGGACTGTAGCTAAAAATGACTTGGTCTAAAAGCACAGCACAGCACAGCACAGCGCAACGCAACCCAGCAGCGGTATATCCCATCTGCTCACCTCACCTCTCAAGAGGCTTGGATGCCCAGGATACACCTGGATGTATGCATGCAAGTTGCCGAGACTTCACCACCAGTCCAGCTGTCTTTGATCTAGCACAGCAGGCCATCTCAATCGTTTCAGGGGACTTTCCACTTAGGCCACAGGTAGCTTCAACTTTCCACCAACAGTCTATTCTTGGGTGGATATGGGATATTTCGCTCCAGCTGAGCTTTCATTTCGCGGGCTGTCAGTTATGGATCAATTGTCGGGCTAATCCATAAGCTTGACGGCATTTTCGGGATCATTAGTCTGTGTAATTCTATTCTAGTTTGGATAGTTTGGGAGCTTCCATCATAACTGCAGTAGACATCGGGCTTTTCGTTTGATCGTTGGCTCCACGATAATCTGCACCGTTAAGTTATCGTACCTACTTTCCAATCCGAATTCCCTGTTTCCAGCAACACCAACGCCAAGCACAATATCCGACGTCAGCTACCAGCAGAACACTGCATCTCTGACCTGCCAAGTGGACCTGGCGCAAAGTGCTGCAAATTTACGTGGCTGATTAAACGAGGGGCTGGGGTTCAGGCCTGGAAACCAGGTTTAGATCTTGTCTCCTTTTAAGGCAATTGTGTCTTAAAATGCACAATGCTTGTTCCAAAGGTCGAAGAAGCCAAATCGAAGCAGCCACAAGACGGACAAGCGCATAACGTTCTGCGGACTGTCCCTAAGGAACCAGAAAAATCGGCTGTTGACAGCATGGGAGACGAAATTAGCTAGTCAGTTTATACTAATGTCGACCAGACTCTCAGATTAGTTATTTTCTGCAACCTAGTCTTAGAGGTCAACTTTTCTGCTACCCCTTACATTGTGTAAAGTGTTGGTGGGCTAGGATGCAGCACAATCCTTGTCTTGTGTTCACATCAGCCAGCAATCAATGATCTGGCAGTCTTGTCTTGCTATGTGTAATCGTAAGCCACTGTGCTCGAATGCAATGCCAAGACCAAAGATGAGCCGAGTGTTCCTCCTCTAGTGACAGACACACCGAAATACAATGGCTGTTCATACTCATCGGGCATGCTTTGTCCCTCTGTGGTTTCAGTTTGACCGACACCTCTAACCCCCAACGAGACGGATAATAGAAGATAAAGAGAGACCTTGTAAATATCGTGTTCAGGTCCTTCTTAGCAGTATCCATCAAAGGATGAATACTATGACGTCTCTAGCCGATTATGTCATGCCTCAATCTGAGCGACCATACGCAGCAGGTCTCAGAAATTGTTTCAAGGCTACACTGCCAGTCGCATCCTTCCACAGCGGCACTCGATTGATAACGTTTCACACGCGTACACTTGCATAGGTACCCGACGATAGAGATATTCTGAAGACGGGCTGGAGTTGCACAGGAGCTCTCCAGATTTAATAGAACCCCCTGTCGCAAGGTCTCCCACTAAAACGAGCCACTAAAGTTTCGCTGGTTGATAGCCAGGGAGCTACCCAACTTTGTTGCTTATCGATAAGCCCAATTTAGACGTTGCGACAGTGGTCGCAGCAACTTTGCGATTCAGCTTCATCGTCATCACAAGCCTTGTGGCCGCATCCGAGATCTTCGCGTCTTTACTCCAGTGGGTTAGAACACTCGCTTTCAATGCTTCTACGGTCATTACACGACACGCCGACATCTCAGTCCCATGTCATATAAACGCTCCCGTGCAACCTACGAAGCCGATTTCAATGCACCCTTTGCAACTTTCGGCACTCCTCTCCCTGATGACCCCGAAGCCCGAGACGATGGCTCGTTTGTTCCAGTATGGAAGCAGGAGGTGAGGGATGAGAGGGGACGAAAACGATTACATGGCGCGTTTACTGGTGGATGGAGCGCAGGGTGAGTGTTTTCACACCTCTCATAACGTGACATGCATGCGCTGATCACATTAGATATTTCAACACTGTTGGATCCAAAGAAGGATGGACCCCATCGACATTCGTCTCGAGTCGAAGCAACCGACACAAAGATGGACAATCTCAAGCGCAGCAGCGACCAGAAGATTACATGGACGACGAGGATCTTGCTGATGCCGCCGAAGCTCAGAAAGTACAGACTTCTCAGGCATTTGCCGGTCTTGGTTCCTCCGGCCAGAATACCAACGCTGGAGGGCTAATGGACCTGTTGAGAGCTGAAGGAGATACCATGGGCTTAAAGTTGCTGCGACGCATGGGCTGGAAAGACGGACAAGGTATCGGTCCCAAAATCCGAAGAAGCGCTCGACTTGAACTGGAACAAAAGAATCTTAAAACTTCCGAAACGCATTTATTTGCGCCAGATAACGCTGAAATGATTCGGTTTGTCCGCAAGAGCGATCGTAAAGGATTAGGTCATGACGGCGAGGCAAAGTTGACAAGCTTGAACGCGATTACAGCTGCAGCCGATGACGACGAAGACGATGATAGCAATGGTTATGATACCCCACTTCGAAGCGCGTCTCTGTTCTCTTCTCAGAAATCAAAGACGAAACCAGTGCGTGGTGGAATAGGAGTGGGCATTCTGAACGACAATGGATCCGATGAAGAGGACCCTTATGAAATAGGACCCAAAATCCGGTATAACCGCGTTGTCGGCGGTGACAAAAAGAAGAAGAAAGCGAAAAAAGCGTCTGCTGCAGTCAATCCTGCACTAAAAAATGCCCCGGTCTTTGTGTCTCGATCAGCTCGCGCCAGTAACGGTCCCGGGAGGTGTCATGATGGGCGGTTACCGCTTGACGGTTTCATACTAGCCAAAATCACGGAGGATCTGTCTGATCTTCTATTGGAGTATGCGCCGCCTTCAGTCCCAGAAGGCTGGTCATCGTCCAAAAAGCCATCAGATCAGGCGAATCCTTCGGATTATAAGTCCACGGCGGATGCTGCGAAAGCATCTACCCACGATGCAAAGTCAAGAGCAGCGCTTCTTGGGGAAAAGAGCCTGCCAGGAAAATCCGTCTTTGATTTTATCACCAGCTCGGCACGCGATCGACTGGCCACAGCATCTGGGAACAAAAACCTCCCGCAAGGTTTAGGAGAAATACCTGAAGGCTATGCTATATCAGAGGAAGAGAGACAACAGGCAGTTTGGGACCAAGCACCCAAGCTGGATCGAGATACGGCCATTGCAGCTATTTCACGAGGTTCATCTGGGCCCTACGCAGACAACGAGGAGAAGAAAGCACGTTATAGGACCTACTTGGAACACTTTGCAACGGGCAGTCAGCCATTACCATACAAGCCCCAAGGTATGGCTTACGATGATTTTGCAAGAGAACTATCGGAGTTCCATAATTGTGCCAGGATATTCAAACCAATGACAGGGTTTATGGCATCTCGTTTCACCACAGCCAAGAAACCATCAACCGCATCAGCAAATGAACCTGAGACGGACCTGTTATCGAAACCAGAGCCCAAGATAGCTGATCCGGCAGAAGAGGCAGCCAAGATTGGTATGTACGGCAGGATGACTCGTAAAGTCGAGAACTTTTACCCAACCAGATTGCTGTGCAAACGATTCAACGTTAGGCCACCCGCACATTCTCAGCCAGATACTGAAGCGAGAGCTGGGTCTGACACAAGAAACCGTGAAGGGGATCGAACACCTATGGACGATGTCGAAATCAGTTCAAGGTCACCAGCTGTGGACACCAAAATGATTGAAGGCGCCCCTGTTGGAACTGTGCCACCGGCTCCCGTACCTGAACCGGCCATCAACCCGGACAAGAATGAAGCAGTAGAAGGGAAGACAGCACACGATGAAGTCCTTCGAGCAATTTTCGGAGACAGCGACAGTGAATAGACAGGACCTGATTATATTACATTAATAAGAGACTATGAGAGGCAACCATGCTGATGTCAAATTTTTGCTATCGTGAATCTTGAACGTGCATGTTCGAACAGATGCCAAGGAGATACTCGAGTGCTTGCTATACTGTCCCCGGGGCGCAGGAAGTCGTAACTACCAAAGCATAAGGGACATAATTATTAGGTCAGCTTATGCTCCTTAGGGGAGACTCTTAGGCTCTTTATTTTTTGCATCCTAAGCCTGCGTCTGATGTTTTATCCCCCTTCCCTAGACTGTCCATGGGATATTACTTGGCTATTAAAGGATCCAAGACAAAATTATTAGGTCAATTTATGCCCTCTGAGAAGGGACTCTCGAGGTATTTATATCTATGTCTCAAGTATTAAAGGTTAAGTTTTCTACAATTTCTAGACTGTCTTTTGATAATCTGTCTTCAGTGACGGCCAGATAGATATCTTCCAAGGTCTTGCCATTAACGGATTCTATGACGATCCTTCAGTAGGTAAGTTTTCCTGCGCCCCAAGGCCGATGCATTGCGGGGACTAAGTACCTCGATGAATGCTTGTATTACCATGATCGTAGCAGTTCGAGGTGCGATTTCATCCTATGGCCAAATAGACAGTAGATATTGAGAGGCGAATGCTTAAAAGGGTCGAGGCGGAGGGAAAGCGAGGAAGATCCCTGGTGAGTAAAGTAGTTGTGATGTAAATACGGTTGACCGAAAAGCTTTCATATTTCCGTGCCCCAGATGGCATCAGGCTTCATTCGAAACTGAAACATAGATCGGAGCGATCGCACATGATACCCTCAAGGTGTGTATATTTGGCCATTTTGATATGCTGGCTTGGTCCATTTCTTCAAATATCAATGTTTCTTCCATCTTCAATCTTTGATCAGCTTCACTCAATCTTAAACAAGGACGCCAAGGGTCGAGCTTACAACTCCAGCACCTCTAGCGCCTCAACTCCACTTGGAGTGAGCGGCTAAGACCCTGTCGGTGGCCCGTAAAGAGTCTATGATTGGATCATTCAACTGCGACGCGGGGCTCCAATTTAGTGTCACTCTGCCACTGAAGCTCGGGGGGCTCACCTCAGGGGAGCAACCGTCGAATGAGGAATCGCGCTGCTCGCTGTTTCTGAGGACTAATGTAAACCTCACTTACGCATCACATCACATCGCCATATCTCCATCACTTGTAGGGAGAGCTTCACGACGCGACGAGGCAGCACTTCCGATACGACAGCGAGCGAAAATTTTCTCCATTCGGCTGTTGCGCTTAATCTCCGCCCGCGATCAATGTTTCAACTCTATCGCTAGACTGTTTACCTTATCAACCACCTAATCAACAATCTTGGAACCAAAACTACTTGCGTCTTCAACCGACCGCTCTTCTCCTTTATCGTCCGTTTGTCGACTTGGAGAAGCCTTTTGTCTTGAGTGACTTTGTTTTCTTTCAAGGAAAACCGCCATCCTGTCTGAATTTCAGGAACTTGGAATTGGACCATCTGCGTCTTTGGACAACAAGACGCCATCACCTGCCTCTTCAAGGCCACCAAGCACGCGCACAACCTCAAGTCACCATTGCGAGCCGACACTCGACAATCAGAAATCAACCAAAGAGCCGGAATCTCACATTCTTTTGAGCCGCGAGCAGTCCCCTCCGCCGCAGTATCCCGCCTCCGAACCTTCAACCTCGCGCCCTCCCCCCTTCTCGTCGCTCTTTACCTCCCCGACCAACAACGCCCACGAGCGCTCCGACAAGTTCGCTGGTTTCAACGCTCGTTCTCCTTGTGAAGCAGAGGCATCAGGCTCAGCTGCGCCAGCATACGAATCCACTTCTCCAAGAGAAGCGCTTCCTTTTGACCCAGACCAAAGCACTACTGCATTTCGCGATCCAGTCGCGGAAACCAAGCGCGCACTTCCTCGGGATACCAAGGGAGACTCCAGCCGTAAGGACGACGACGCAGAACCGCCTCCGGCTTATTCAGAAGAGGGCGATAGTCCACTTGCCGCATTCTCATTCCTAATGGCTGCTGCAGGAGGAGCTTCTAGCATCATCACCCAGGTGCAACAGGGTGGGCCACCCGTCAGCACTCTGGGAGATGTTGGTGCCGACGAAACGATTGCTATGGACCTAAGGTGAGCTTCTCGCGTTGAACCCAGCTGCCAGTATACTGATTCAGGATAGGGGCACAAGATTTTACCTCTCTAGAGACGAGTTGCTCACTTTGCCCGAATTCGTTCTTCTTTCTTTGTTCCCCAATGGACTATTTCCTGAGGGCCAAATGGGCGGCTTTTCTGATGGTGATGCCGTACAAGTAGACGTAAGCTAGCACTTTTTTTTGTTACAAGAAACTCTTGACTGACCCAGACTAGTACGACCCAGCTTCGCTTCAGTACATGCTTGACTTTTTCAGGGACGTTGCACAGTCTATCCCCACAGACGGATCACCAAATGCCTCGCAAGACGAGGATACGCCCTCTCTTGGTACTTCGCGTGATGACTCTAAGCGAGCTGGTATCATTGTGCTCCGTGAGGACCTTGACTTTTACGCTATTCCTCCCCGACCAGATATCGGTCAGCTTGACATGATTGCCGTGAAACGGGCAGCGGCAGAGGCCTTGCAGCAACAGAACGGCATCTTTTCCGGGCTCAAGCGAAGTGACGAGCCTGGTACTACAGAAGCCCATTTGATTGAGATGTTGACAGCAGGGTGAGTTAGATCAACATAGACTTATTTTCACTTAACGAATGCTGACCTGTTATTAGTGGTTTCAATCATGATGACCGATGGGGACACCGCGCTGGCGAGCCCAACAAGGCCGTCATCTGCAGTTTGGCTCTCGCCCGTCTACGCAGTGATATCCGAGGTAACGAGATGGGCACCAACGCTGTTGGCATGGCTCAGAAGCTTCTGCTCTTCTGGCGCAAGCCCGCTCGACGATGCTGGTGGGAAGGTGTTGAGCTCGAGAACGTTGCAGGTGTCGAAGGTAAACTCAAGGTCTGGATCCGAAGAGTATGGACCCTCGAGATGAGCGTCATCGGTCTCCGCTAAGCCATCAACTCTTGCGTTTTCCTATCGAAACCCGTATAATCGTTCCCTCTTTTCTTTTGTCTATCACAGCTTGTGTAGCTTTGCTTTTCTTACTCCATTCCCCTTCATATTTTCTCTATCTCCCTCATCCTGGCAGGCTACCCATTGTCTCTTCTTTTTTTCTGTCATTTCGTCCTTCGATCAGAGTTGGTGGAGGTTGGTCCCATGCACTTGGGCAGATGCAAAAGCACATACGTGGAAAGGAAGAGAGGGTTTTGGTGCATTGAGATTCACAAAGGGCGGGCGTCAGGGTGCCATTGGTATGTTGGGAGTTTCTTTGCAGACCTCCCATCTGTCTTTTCATTTCATGTTTGATATACAGCAGAGAGATAATTTAACTACTCAGAGATCATATGTATATTCTTTCTATGCATTGAAGGGTTTGGTCGTGTCCAGAAGTGATAGGGGTGATATATGGTCAGGTTACCGGCACAGTCTTGATGCCTTTTGGGCCTGCCTTTTTCAATAAACAGCGCCAGTGCCTCAGTCTTGTTCAGGAGTATCGTTTCCTGCTTGACTGGTACCCGGGCCAGGCCTGGTTGCGCAGACTTGAGCGAGGCCATGATGAAGAACGTTAGGCACGCTTTGCTCTTTCATGCTCTCCCTCATTTATCCCATCCAGGAGTTCACGAACAAGATGATCTTGTCGACTTTCTTACAGTTCCATCTGCAATTTGACTTTGTAGAAGGTCCTGTTGCTTGATTCTAAAACCGCATCAACTCTGATCTAACCAGGTAGACTTCGTAATCTTCGTCATACCATCCGGAGACGAGGCTATGCTAGAGACTAAAGAAAGGATTTCACATTTTCAGCAATGTGTTGCCGGCTGGTCAGAAGGGTGAACAGCAAAGGAGATGTCTCTGCCGGTTGCTGAATACAATTTTTTCTTTCTCCGCATGTGGAAGACCTACCCTATTGCCGAATACTCGTGTCCCAGTCATCGTCATGAAGAAGTGTATTCTACCCATCTGTATATGGTAGTTTGCAATGCGAAAAACATTTAGTCCTCACTTCTAGATCATGTATTGTAAGCGATGGATTCCGCAACAAGTGAAGAACCTACTCTGTCCTGAGATGTGCGAAGGATAGGAATACCCTGCATTCAGCGCTTGCGGTACTGCGATCAGGGAAATTTTCGTGATCCGAATCAGCTCAATCAAACACTTTAATGCACAGTGTTCACACATGCCAATTTTAGTAACTCTGGCATCGTTGGAACAACAAGTCTATCCCAATCGTCACTGTCTACCTGCCTATGCCATGATGTGAGTTGACTTGGACTCAGCTTTATTGCGGAAATCGCGTTCTGCCTCCGAAGAATGAATGAATCAGTAGCACTTGCGTTGGTATTCGATCCGTACCTACCTTAGTACCGAATCAGAGAACACAGGAGCGACTTTATCAGGTGGGCTACGAGGTTGGCACTGACTTCCATATTTTAGTTGTGAAATTGTAAGGTCTAAGCGGGTGGTTTGATATCCAGAACAAGTGTTTAAAACAAGAAAGAAGATGACGTCTTGTGGCATTTCTATACGAATATCATAGTTTGGTACCTGCATGATTAAGATTCTGCGGCGTTACACTCGAGATAACAGGAGCGATTATTAGTAGGTGTCGACATGGCACAAAATCGCTAACTTATTTGCTGTGTTATCACAATGGCTTGGAACTGAATTCACTCTCTATACGTAGTCGAGAAAATCATTAACTAATATATTTATGAGCTTTCAATCTCGCCCACAAGTTCTAGGTAGTCTTGGTGTTGGCTGTAGATCATTGCTCGGTCAGTATCCTGTTCCTGCATGATTCCTCGGCATCCTGCAATGAAAATCGGGACTTAATGAGCCGTCGTACCTGTATCCGTTTAAGAGCAGGCCGTTCAAGAGTTGTTAAACTGCCACTCAAGTCTGCCTGCCACTTTTACCAACAAACATCAATTCCTCGCCGTACTCGTATGTCGCACAGCCTCAGACACTTACATTAGTGCATTAGATCAAGCATTTTGAGTTAAGAGCGATCCGGGGTAAACGGGCAGGATCAGCCGGGATCGACCTGCCGACCTTCCTTTCATTGGATCATTTTGGGCTGCACCTTCTTGGCCGAGGCATCAATGACATGTCTGTCTCCCAAGGGTCCTTCCTGATTTACTATTCAGTCTATCCCATCCAAGCTTATTCCTTGCTTTGGCTTCTCTTCATCTTTCATCTTGTTTCTTCCACATACACTCTCACATTCACGTTTACGATTCACGACTATTTCCATTCATTCTTTGATACCCATTCGCATACGCTTATTCATATCATTGCACATCTCTTTCTTTTGACTGTTTCCAAAACACCCAGCACATCTATTTCCTGATCCCCCGACGTCATTCCCCTCACCGTTACAATGGCGCCGATCCTCCGCATCACCGCCACTACGTTGACTTCAACGCTTCTCTTCTCTATAGCTTCTGCCCAAGATTGCAAATTCCAGACTCTCAAGACATCATACCCATCACCAGTCACTGCAGATAACTGGAGCTACGGTCTCATTGCCAACGAGCTTAGACGGCCTCGAGGCATTCTGTTTGACAGCAAAGGTGCCCTCATTGTCATAGATTCCGGAAATGGCATACTCCACTTCGAACTCGAGGATGGAGGAGGAACATGCCTGCAGGTCAGAAAGAAGACGACTTTGCTGAAACAGGACAACGTAAGTGAAGTACATAACCCTCGGCCCAGATTCCAACTAATCAAACGTGACTAGCTGAACCACGGTCTTGCCATCTCCAAGGATGGCCGCACTCTCTATGCTTCTTCCTCTAATGATGTATTCTCGTGGTCCTATGACCCATCAAAGGTCACCATCAACAACTCTACGGTCCAGACGCTAGTCACCAACATGGCGAATACTGGCCATACTTCGCGCACTTTACTCATCTCAGACAAGTACCCAGACATGCTTCTTGTCTCTCGTGGCAGTGCTGGCAACGACGATCGAGGAGCTGAGGATCAAGAGACCGGTCGTTCCCAGATCCGTGCCTTTAATATCTCGTCTTTTCATAGCAGCTCTGATAAGAAACCTTACGATTATCTTGATGGCAGTCGCCTCGGCTGGGGACTCCGTAACTCGGTAGGCCTGGTAGAGCATCCTGAGACTGGCGGCATCTTCAGCGTTGAGAACTCGGCTGATCAACTTCACCGCAACGGCGAAGACATTCACAAGGACAATCCTGGCGAGGAGATGAACTTTCATGGTTATCTCAATGGTTCTCAGGAACATCAGGGCGGCAACTATGGCTATCCTCATTGCTACACACTTTGGGACACCGACGACTTTCCAAATCTTGGTGATCTCAAAGTTGGCGATCAATTCCCTGCTGATCGTCAGTCCCGTCAAAACAAGGACGATACCAATCCTACCGATAAGGAATGCAATGCGGACTATGTCGCTCCAGTGCTGGCATTCCAAGCTCACACTGCGCCTCTGGATATGAAGTTTAACGAGGACGGCACAAAGGCCTACGTTTCTTTCCACGGAAGTTGTAAGTTGCCGCCACCGTATGATGTATTTCATCCAATTGACATTCTCAGGGAACCGTGAACCTCCAGTTGGATACCAAATTTCTGAGGTAGCTTTTGAGAATGGGCAGCCTGAAGAATCCTCAACAAGCAAGGATGCCGCCACACCCATCATCTACAACGAAAAGCTATCTAGCTGTCCCGACGATTGCTTCCGCCCTGTTGGTCTAGCATGGGACCCACAGGGTCGATTGTGGTTCAGTTCCGACAAGACAGGTGAGATCTTCGTCATGAATCATAGCCGCGACAACTCCAGCGACGACGGCTCCTCTAAGGGCGACAGCGATGACGACGACGATAACTCGGCCTTTTCTCTGCGGCCTGGCTCGGCTGCCTTAATTGTGACAATGGCGGCTGTCATCATGGGAGGGTTCCTTGCCTAAACTTCTGAGAAGTGTCGAGGCGCGGGTTGTCGAGGGTTTTCAAGAAGGATTGAGCGAGCGTGCATAGGGCTTGTGTTCTTGAATCATAACCCTGTTGGTATGGGATGCAGAAGCCTGTCGCATTGGCAATAGTCCAATATGATTACAGTGTATAGCTACGTTAACCTAGTTCATCATTGCTAAAATTCATAACTCTATGACCAACAGCCAACAGAGCTTGCCTCTCGCCTTCTATCGTCATAGTGACCAACCTGACAACATTCGGCTTCAGCCCTCGTATTACACACAACAGGCGTCTTGTACGGCATGACCAAACTACATACTCGCATTCTCACATCTCGCCCAATATCAGGTTCAAGAGGTCATAGCAAGATAATCACCCTTTTGTTTGCCTTGAACGCCTGGCTCTCCTATTTGTATCCATCAATGTGTTGTTGTACTTGGCCATAATCTATTCCTCGATGGTCTTGACACACTCCCACTCGCCCCTCAGGTTCTCCTTCCACAGTGACACCTTGTTGTCCTGGCCGCTGACTGCCAACACGTTGCCGCTGAGAGACCAGCTGACTCGCCACACAGCCGCCTCAAAGGAAAGAACCTTGGATTCCCACTGGGTGGGGTTTGAAGGATCAGATGTCCAGATGCGGACGGTCTTGTCCTGCGAGGCGGAGGCAATGTAGGACTTCTGGAGGACAGTAGGGGACCAGGCAACATCGCGGACCCAGTCGGTGTGGCCGGTCAGGGGCTCGCGCTCCTGTTTGTAGGTCTGAGAGGCAGGGTCAAAGGCCCAGATCTTGAGGACATTGTCACTACCACCGGTAACGAATCGGCGGTTGCCAGTAGCACCAGGACCGGGAGCACTGCTCACAATGCTGCCAGGGGTTGTAGCGGGGGCCCAGGAAACGGAGTTGACGCCGAGACCGTGAGCAGCAAAGGTGGTGTGGTCGATGCTGTTGTCCTTAAACTCGAGAACGCTGACGTTGCCGTCGGATGAGGCGCATGCTAGTAGACAGCCGGCCTCGTGGGGAGACCAGGAGACAATGTTGACCGAGGCCTTGTGTAGGGGAAAGTCGTAGATTCGCTGCCATGCGTTGTTCTGTCCACCCTGCTCCTTCCAGATAAAGACCTTTCCATCGTAGCCAGCCGATGCCAGGATGTTACCGTACTTGGGATGCGCCCAGGCGACACACCAAACAGCACCCTCGTGTCTATCGATTTGTCCCAGTCAGTTACCGTTCATGATCTGGTAAGCATTCGTACTCACCCCTTGAGAGTCTCGACCAATCGCTGGGTCTCGCCCTCAATCTCGAAGATCTTGATCGTCTTGTCGCCAGAGCATGTAGCTAGCTTGCGGCCGTAGTAATCGAGGACAGCATCATGCTGGAGAAGCTGTCAGCGAAGTTCGATATAGCAGGAATGTTGGTTGTTTGTATATCCAAGAGCTAAACCATGCATCGCATAGCTTCTAGCCGCATTATTCGGGGAACGGAACGTACAATCATGTCCTCATGACCGGAGTTGGAGATAACTTGCGCCGACTAAAGGGGTGGGGGAGTTAGCTTTACTGTAATCAATATATCTGGAAATTGCCAAAGACAAGTGGGTTTTCGTTATGTAGAGAACATACCATTTTGCTTGATTTCGCACTAGAGTTACGGCGCAAAAAGAAACAAACAGAAAAGGGATGACTTATAAAAGGTGGCTATCAGAGGACACGATACCGCCCATGACCTGGAGCTATCGCGCCAGACCGTGGCGGTGGTGACAGTTGGCCAAGCTAGAGATCACGTGAATTGATACGTGATCTCTTCCATTCGTCAACCCCCACTTACCGCATTTGTTCCCGAACGGGGATACGGTACGTACCATAGTTCATGTTGCCTCGGCCGCAGGCTTCCCCGGACGCTACAGTAGCCGTAATGTAGGACGGGACAATCACGAGCCATCGACTTCCAACTTTTGGAATCTGGGGAAAGGCGCTTCTTAGATTATTCACCTCCAACCTCACATCTCGTTCGCATTCTACTTTTGACGTTGTACTTTATTTTCCCTTGTCACCCTCTCCATATACAAACCCTTGTACATTGCGCATCCCCTTACACATTTATCATTCTCTCGTGTCATTCTACTCGAACCGCCACTAGAAACACCCCGCCCTTGACCGAGGCATACTATTTGGATATCCATCTTGTCGACTCTCATACTTTTAACTACCTATATATACAGTTATGGCGGACGCTTCCTGCAGCGGTGGTACCCCATTTAAGCGACTCATCGATCACCAGGCTCGAGATGTCAGCCATCATCAAGACCGGCTCATAGATCGCGCTGGTCCCCAAGGTCATGCTGTAAGTGCGAATGCCATATTCTACAGGACTATAAACTGAAGTCGCCGAGTCTTTTAGATCTACACCACAGCATATGCAAGGCGCCGATGGCTTCGGCGCATTCATGGATGGGCCATCGACCCTTCCAGGACTTCCTCAGCATCACCACGCAGCAGGAAGATTAGCGGCCCATGCTGCTGTTCTTGAGCAAGGACATTCGCCTGCACTTCACGCCGCACATGCATCACACTTCAGCCAAGGACATCAACCCCCTTCAGCAGATGTTAGTAACTGGGCAGCCGACTTCAGCCGTTTCGCGAATCAGTCGCAGCAACGGCAGCCTGCTCAAAATGCCTTCTCTCAAGCCGCGCCTCAAATGCATCAGCCGACCCCTCAGATGAACTTTCATACCGCATTTATGCAGCCCAACACTGCTTTCGCGCCTATGTACGGTCAGTCCGGTGGAATGTTCATGAACGGCAACACATCAACGACACAAGACACTGGTTTCGACGACGAAATGTCAAAATGGATGGCAACCAACGGCGGTGGGGGAATGGAAGAAGTAGACGCCATGATGGACCAAATGGCTCGTGAATTGGAGCTCAACGACGCAGTGGTAGCAAAAGCCGAAGCCGAACACGCCTCGCAGCAGGAAACCGCTGTCGAGCCAAGGTTGGAAGCGAACCCTACCAAACTTGCCACTCCGGATATCGCCAGTCTCTCCATCGAGTCAGAAGAAGAAGAGCCTGTGGTGCAAGAACCTGCCGAGGCAGCCAAGATGAAATCTGAGGTTGCAGACGCTGCTGAACGACTGCTCGAATCAGTCGAGCACGAAGATGGCGAAAAGTGGAAGAACTCGGTATTCTTGTCTTTAATGCGAGATTTCCGTGATGGGAGAAAGGATATTATCGACAACGAAATCCGCGAAACGCCCGATAATGAGACGAATGCTGCCAATGATGCTCAGTGACAACTTCTAGACCCTAGCGAAACCAGGGAAGCTTCCGAGCCGGGTTTGCAGCGTCAGAACACCATTAGACATGTGTCAAGAAATCTTACCCCATATCAAGACGAGTTTACGTCGAGATGGGAAGTTGGACCGATATCGACCGAAGGAGTCGAGGATTCTGTCTCGACCCGTGAATCGTGTCGTGAGCGACTAAGTCGGACAACGTTCTAGGTCATCCTTGAAATGGCTTTAGATCAGCGCCCAAACCAAGACGCTAAACAATCAAACGTATATAGGCCACATCTGTGTATAGGTGGCAGTATAGGATACATAATCCTGAACTCATATACTGGGTCATTTTGAATATAAGACGTCTTGCAGCACTAAATCAACAACATTTCGATATACATGCACAGTGAATGTAGAAGCAGAGTTGCCACAGTTCAATAGTTTAATTCAGTAAAAGCACTTCTTTTCGTAGGCCGCCAATCGCTCCTCTAACTCCAAATATTCCCGTACCGTTCGTTTGTGATCCAAAAATGCAATCCGTTACGTTGTCATCGCGTCTCCCGTGATGCATTCTTGAATAATGACAAAAACGCAATTGGCGTGTGCACGATGTAGATAGATATGAAAATCGTGCATCCCAAACCCAAACCCCGATCCAGTCTTGTATGCAAAACGCCGTGTGATATCGAAAGGAAACAAATAAGAAAAGTCAAAAGCTATCCGTGTTCTCCATCATTGCTCTCTCATTACGAGCCGTGATCGGAGACGACATTCTATTGGGATTTCCATATGCAAGCGCAATCGGTAAGTGCTGGACTTGACCGTCTCATGAGTTGCGAAACAGATCGCTTGCCCTTGCCTGTCCATTCAAGGTCCAGTCCTTCAATAAAGCCTGCATCCTCATCCTCTTGAATGGTTATCATAACTGCCGTGTGATTCCTTTCAAGGGGGATCGCCTCGGTTCCGTCACCGACCACTTCGTACTGGGTACACGTGGCCACCGACTCTTCATCCCAGAGAAAACGGCGCTCCATCATCTTGTAGACATGAGGATAGACAGGAAGTTTCCAAGCATCCCAGGCAGTTGTCGCAGTTGCGTAGCTGTTTTCCGTTGTGGACTCGACCTCACTGCCTGCTGTCGGTGTTGGGTGATATCCTGTTGCGTTCTCGCTGGGGTAGATAAAAAATTCGATGACAGTGTTTGGCCAGGTACAAATCCAAGGTTGTTCGCCCACCTTGGCGTTCATTGGCTTGTTCTTGAATCGATGAAAAGAGTTATAGTCTTCGTAATCACCACCGTCTTGATCCCAGCCTCGCTTTGACAGATCGCCAAGTTTCTTGTCTGCGACGATGACGGTTTTGTTATACGTTGTCCTTAGCCACCAAGCAGGGCCACGTGCAACATCACTAGTATCGTTAACCAGCTTCATAGAAACCGTCTTGATGCTTGGGGGTTGTGCCCCCCATGGGAATGGGTATTTGCTGTCGTCTACGGCTCTAAGGGTCAAATTGTAGGAGATTTCGGATTCTTTCTTGGGATCCGAATCTTTCAGGACCTCAATCGACCAGAGGGGATAGATAATATCGCAAGACCATGCTGATGACTGTGTCGTGTCGTTGAAGCAAGCGCTATATCCCTGAGGGCTAGGGTCAATGTTGGGAAGGGCGAAGCGGCCTGTTGCCATGGGTGGTAAATCAGTGGGTATAGCTGTCAAGATTTCAGGGTCGTATGTTGTTGGAGTAGGAGGCGACAGGAATTTGCTGCTATAAAAAGTTAGCTTGAAAAATCAAGTCAAGTCGGCCAAATAACTTACTCATCATTATCAGACGGCGGCGGAGGTGGGTGATTTTTGGTCAGCATCGTCCCAATTACAGCGCCCATAATGATGCCCATCAAAACAAGACCGACAAGCAAGAGGCAGATGGCCCAATAAGGCACAATTCCACATAGCTTCTTCTTTGCCCGCCGTTGCCATTTGTTGACAGGAGGTTTCTCGGAGATTCCTGCGGCAGCAGTGTTGATGTCGTGCGAACTATCATTAGAAGAGACGGCGCTTCTCACCGAAGGTCGAGTCCTTGGTAGAGCCAGGTCGTCATCAGTTGAAGAGAACTCGGGGTCGCGAGTCGCGATTCCAATTCCACCAGCACCAGGTATTTGAGTAACCGGTGCGTCTCGGACTGGGGAGGAGGGTTCCGACACGGGTGATACTGGCGAAACCGGCGCTTGTGCAGTAGGTCTGGGTACATAGGCGTTATCCGGGTATCTCGTATAAGGCGGTAGCTCCTCTGTATGACCTAAAGGGCCTACCAAATCTCCTGCCTCTTCTCCATCTGGTCCCAGCTGTCTTTGATAGCTTGCCCCCAAACCGTTGAATCCTACCGGAATCGATTGACTGCTGCTGTCTCCAGAAGTTGTGTTTTGCGTGTAAAGAGCATACGGGTGAGCTGGGCCTTGGGCTCCTTGATATGGTCGATCCTCGGGTACGATAGCATTAGCGGCGGTAGAAGTAGTAGCGACGCTCATTGTTCGTTGAGGATACATGTTGTATGGGTGTGAGGGACCAGATGGGCCAGTGTAAGGGCTCTCGGCACGGATGACAGGGGCGTCTGATGATAGGCTGGGGTTGTTTCGAGCATGAGATCTATCAGCCATGGATGTGCCATCATTTCGGAGAGCGAGAGAATCATGATTGCGGTGTGGTTTTGAGATACTCGAAGGTCGGTTTCGGATGGCGGGTGTGATTTCTGATGATGCCTCGGATGACTTGGTGGAGGTTGTTTGTTGTGATAAGGGCTCGGTCGGGGATAATGAAGGTTCGGTCTGAGTGTTTGAGTTTGGCGTCAGGTTCGTGGTTGAAGAAGCGGTGGTGTTATCGCTGGGTCGGAAGCCATCGGCCACCATCATGGCATCGAGGTCGTAGTCATCTTCGGCAACAGCACTGCCAGCAGACAGCCTTAAGGAACGCGATTGTCGGGTCGAGGAACGACGCGAGTTGGCAGAGATCTTGCTGTCGTGGGGATCCATGGCGTGATGAAGAAAGAGGCCAGGGCTACAAGCCAGAGACGCCGGCGAGGGCGTGCCCTAGAGGTGGTGAATTATCGGGCGTTTGAAGTCGACGTTGTGGTGGTAGAAGGGGCAATCTACGGTCGGTTTCGAGGGGGAGAGCGGTCGGCAGGTCAGATCAATGTCGAAAGGGAGGCCGATTCCGAGTCAGAACGGGAGAGGTATTTAGTGGAAGCGAGCGAGAATTGAATTCGATTAAAGTAGATTTCGGGGTGTCGAACGATATCGAAAGTATGATAAGCGAAGGTTTTCGGTCGACAGATGGTTTGATTGATTGAATGATTGACTGATTAATGGATCGTTTAGCCGTTTGATTTGAGATGGATGGCTGGATCGATGGATGAATGGGGAATGGGTATGGATGGGCAGGAAGTCCAAAAGGCCAAGGAAGAGAAGCGGGTTTCAAGAGGGAGAGAGGGAGCGGTTGAGTGGCTACACGGTAACAAGAGGGAGAAGGTAGACCAACAGGAGAAGAGAAGGGCCATGCCAAAGAGGGTCCCTTAGCGGGTTTTAGTGGATACTAGAACCAAGTTTAAACCAGTGAGAGGTGATCTGGAAAGGGGAACATGTCTACCTCTAAGGGGAAAGGGCAACGGAACTAGGCTAGAGATGGACTAGAATGATACTGGAGAGTCGCGAAGGTTTTTTGCTTTTTCTTGACCCGTACACGGGCCGTCTTGAGTTTAGGAAGTCAAGTTCAGCTCATGAGCGAGCCAACCAACCTTTCCATACTTTATAGAAGTATGATTATAAGCATTCATTCCACTTTTGTTTCTCTCCGGAGGGTTCTATCCAAAGCTATAAGATATGATCTACAAATTGCATTCCCTAGTACCAAAGACCCCTGGTTGGCATTCGGACAGCGGACCTGCCCAGGGGGGGCCACCTACTGAGTATCCAGTCCGCCTCACACCATTGGCGGATCAACCAAGAGGGACCAGTTTCAGCACGCAGCAACGGCAATGGCACTGGGTTTGTAGTGGATGGAGAGAGGTTTCATTCCTGCGTCATTGCATTGGAACTCGCCAGACTTTTGTTGGACTAGACTGAACTGGACTGGACTCTCAATAACTGAGCGAGTAATAGTCTGGGCTACTATTTTTGACATGCTCGTCTCTATGCATAAGTGGTGTTGTTATTTGTTGTTTACGTGGTTGAAATCTCGTATCTTTTTTATCCTTGCAGCCTCTCTGTCTGGTCTACGCATCATCTGAATTTGTTATGCCAATACTGCTAAGTTTGCCTCCCAAGTCTCGGCGTTGATAATCCATATTTGACCGTTATGTATCCGTATCTTCTTCCAGGATACCGTAGCCATCGGCTCCTCTCACTCTTGGCAACCAGGCCAGACTAGGCTGTTTGTTGTACACAGCAGAGTTGGTCTTTCATTTTTATAGGTAGGTTTCCGACTGTGTTCGGCAGATGAATGGAGACTTGGAATTAGAGTCTTGATGAATACCGTGTAAAGAGATGATAGTTGAACTGCTCTGACTCTCCTTCTATGGAACTGATACTGGCTGACTCGTCTGTTTCACTGCATGCTTCACCAAACAAAAACTCTTTCCCTCTCATCACATTCCTCACATCACACGGTCGATCCCGGCCGAACCGGCGATGATTCTCTCGGCATCCATCCCCTTGGCTTGGCCTGTCCCAATCCCCGGGTCCCCAATCAATCTCGGATAACCTCCGCTGATCACAACAAAACCCAGGCACACATTAGGATGATGAAATGAATCAACAGATGCTTGGTCTGTATCCTGATAAGCTGACCGAATCTTTCTGTTCCTCAATGCTATTGGTAGTCAAGTTTCTTGCCTGCCAAGACAAAACAAAAAGAGACCCAGCTTCATTAAAAAGATCCACACAAATATCCTGCCTTCTATATCACTTCCAAGTTTTTTCCAAGCTCTTTTAGAAATGTCACTTGCTGATCTACTAGCTAAGGGTTTTTTTTTTTTTTTGTTTTTCCCTTTTGCTCACAACATTCATCAGGGTTAGAGTGACTCTTTTCCCGTTGAAATTAACGCTTTATTACGTGCATGTTGTGAATTATGAGGAACCACATCTTCTAGACTACTATCTTGTATCTGTGTCTCTTAGGACTCGCTTGGGTCATCTCTCCTCTCACAAGTGTCTCAAGCTTATGCTTCGGAAACGTGCAACACGGACTCGAAAACATGGTTCACAACAATCAAGCGTGCACGCAGTCCCGATTAACACAGTCTCATATCGTGTCCAACCAGAGTCCATGATCTCAAGTCTCCCCAAAAGCGATGCAGGGTAAAGTTGGACGATTTCGATGCATGCGTTGTCACGAAAAAGAATGGGTGTCAGACGCGAGACTCCTATTGCTCTTTTTTCGCACAAGCCGGTGAGATCTAACTAGCTCTTATACCAAGCAACCCTCAAGTCTTAGAAGCACATCGCTCGCCTCGTTTTTTCCCCTCTTGTCATTCCCACGTTCGTGGTAATCTAGTAGTTCCCTTTGTTGAACTCCCGGCTTAGACCAACCATGAAACGAAACCTTACTCTCGGATCCTCTAGTGTCTTGAGATCTTGAACCACATGTTCCACATCCGTAGATATCATTAGGTGGAGGGTTTTTAGCACTCGCATGGACTGGAGATCACAAGAGCTGGAGGAATAAATCCTCCGTGAATCAGTGCGTTTAGTGCGTGTCTATCAACGACTGTTTCATCATTCATGAGTTATTGATGCTGTAATGGTTACCCATGCCAACCGATAGTTATGGCTTCAGTATTGTTTGTTACCCTACGTTGTTTCTATTATCAAAACATACAAAGTCATACATTGGAATAACCCTGTGAATTCCAAGGGGGCTCAAAGAGCATTATGCTTGCGTTCCCCAAGTCTTCATTTTGGATCGTCAGCCTTACAATTATTATTTTCTGTTTTGTTTCTGCACATCAGATCACCTCACTTCACCTACTTGTTCAGCTCACCACTCTCGAGCGGCTATTTTCATTAGCATCACATTTCACGTTGAAGCAACTGCATAAAACCTGACCGAAACCTTCCAATCTCATCATGTCCCAGCACTCCATGTTTGTTTCCCCTCTTTTCTCTCCTTCTTCTTTTCGCGCTCACCCAACCAAGCTTGCCTACCCCTCCTCCCTATACCGCGGCAGCTCGCAGCTTGCAGTAGATGATAACCAATCGTTGTGCTTAAAGACGAGCGTTTTGCAACGGCTCACTCACCACTCGGGTTATCAGATGTGCACTGCAGCCTCGTTTAGCAGGTCGCCGTGGTATAGGTCGAGGTCGATGCCAGAGGAAAAAGGCAGCCACAGCGAAATGTCCAGGTCGCATGACGTCTGGGCGTTCTCTGTCCTTGACCGTTCGCATGGTTCGGCATCCTGTTGTGTTTAGTACGAATGTTCCTGTCCCTTGATAGTTGATCAGTCGTTCGTGGTATGTAATTATGCTGCTGAACCGAGTCTTGTGTCAGGCAAGTTTCAAGGAAGTCGAGTGAATGTCCAATACTATCCCGTAGACTTTATTCGTGTTCCATAGCCAATTGACTTGCGTTTTTGGGCCGTTTACTTTTGTTACCCTACCGAACATTAAGAATATATCTATTCTTTACTTGACAACTTCTGGCGAACCATTCATACACATTCGAGTGCTGCATTCTTCGCTTCACATTTAATCTACTCGTCCACAAGATTCGCATCTCTTACACCCTCATATCTCAACCCAGATCACCTCTCACCCACAGGCTTAACCCCTCTTAAAAGCAGGGCGAACGTGGCGCACGATCATCCAGCTTGCACAGCGTCCATCAACCCACCCTTTGATTTACGGCTGCTCGCCCGAGAGAGCCTCAAGGTACCAAAGACGCCCAGGTTTACTGGTGGTTCGTCACCTGCAGGTTGGTTACTGGTACAGTGACTACTGTATGAACTGCACATCACCTGGAGCGTTGTATCGTATAGGCTCGCTCGTTCGCACAATAAGACGCTGCTGCTGCACAAAGAACGCTCTCCACACCCACTTACCGTCATATTCCCCCTGTCGGTCTTTGCTCCTGTCGTTACCCTTCTTAGAGCCTACTGTGGTGTAATGTGCGACAGCCATGGGGGAAACAATAACCTCTTTTTTTGTTCCTCTCGTCGCCCGCAGATTATGATATGGCTTGACGAGGCAGCCGATCCTGACGATTGCTTTTTGAAGGATGTACAATGCGCAATGCCATAATATAGTAGAAACTCGACTGGGGGTCTGTGTTAGTCTCCCGTCTATATCATGCTCCCATGTCCGTCTCTTCTTTGCCTCGTTCTTGTTCTTTAGTTTTCTTCTTGTCGATCTTCCTTCTCTTATACAGGGAACCCCTTTCTATCAAGCATCTCGTTACCCTCTTGCACAACACCAACTAAAGCCCCACGCCCTGGTTCGTGAGCTACACTTTCATCACCAATACTTGGGCATTTCAAAAGCTTTGCCCCTCGCCTCACTTCCCGTCACAGTTATCACCTTGTACCTATCTATTCCTTCATCATGTCACACAAGTCATTCAGTGGCTCATCCGTTTACTCGGATGATACCAACTCTTCGACATGGACAACTACATATACCAGAATCCCCAGAAAACAACCCATGGCTATTCGCTTCCTCTCATGGGTTGCCGGTGCACCTCCAGGTGTTACTGCTGTTAAGAAGAGAACTCGAGACTTTGATGATGACCGCTCTGTGCGGTCTGGTGGTTCATCCTTCTCTTACTGGAGCGAACCGGAAACACAACTCTATTGGGTTGCTCACCCTCATGGATACTACTACGGTGGTAGCAACAGCAGCAGTAGTGCTGGTAGCAGCAGGAGCAAGAAAAGTGGACGTAGCCGCAAGAGCGGTGATGGCTCCCGTAAGCATTTTGACGGAGCCGTTCCCCGACCACCGGTACAGCCTATGGGGATGCCGATGCCGATGAACGGCGGCCCACCTCCGCCTCCGCCTCCGATGGGCCCACCCATGGACGGAGCATTCGATCCCGGGTTCGGCGGAGGTTATGAAGGAGGCTACGACGATGGAGTTTATGACCAAGGACAAGGTTACGATCCTGGCTACGGGGGTGGTTATTCCCCTGCCCAGATGAATGGTCCTACTCCTCCTATGCCACCACCTCCCATGAACGCGCAAATGCCCGACGCAGCACCTTTTATTAACGTGACTGGTCAAAATCAACCTGGTAACCCTTTCCAGGGAGGCAGAAGTGGCCCGCGTTCAGAGAGTGAATGGAGTTCTGACTGGAGTGACCAAGAGTTATAATTGCATGCTTTATGAGGAGTCTTTCATATGCTTTTTTTTCTGTTTGATGATTGCATGATAGCTACCTAGGGATAACTGAGATGGCGAACAAGGCGTTTGGAAATTATCTGGGAATACCGAGAGGTTTATGAATGGATGAACTTGTGTATAAGCATTGACAGATTATTTGTTCAATTTGAGTTGCTGATTCTGTCAATCGTTTTTTTGCCGCTACACTAGCTAGACTCAAAGCGCTGTCCTCTTGTGAAGCAATGATATAATTCGAAACCTTTCTTGCCTATTAGAAAGGGATGCGTAAGTAATTTGCCAAACGTATTCTTTATCTTGACGTCAGAAGGTTGTTCAAGACTGAAATGAACCTACGTAATATCAAGTTATAGGTTCTCACAGAGAAAGCCTTGGGGTTCCCCTACAGCATTTCGGCTTTGAGCGATGCACCAGGTCTGCAGTGCCTGCTTCCCCCATACGCATCAACCAATCCCCTGCCAGAGCGTGGTGAAACACAGCCTCAGTAGAAACTCGCAGCTAGTTTCAGTGGATCCCGGTATTCCTCCCGCTGTGACTCTTCCCCTTGTTAGTCCAAAGTTGAAGGGGTCTAGACTCAGTTATGACGACAAAACGTCTTGAGGAATTGAAAGAAATATCCTGAATGAGATCAAAGATTTACTATGCACTACGACGAATTGCGGTCTAGAATGCAGAATGCAGTCATCCTACAAAGTGTTGTACTGTGCATGTTGTTTATCCAATTATATCTTGACAAAAGTAAGAGGCAGCCGGCACTCAACTGATAACCAACGATCAACCAAAAGTACATGATTGTTCTTTTTGGTTTATTTCGAGGTCATGATTAAGAATACCCGAGTTCAGTATCAAGTTGACCGAGGATAGTCTCTATGATAACTACTAATTCAAACGCACCAGCCAGTAATATAGTCGTCTGTAATATGGAAGGAATAACAACTGCTGCCTGGCTGTGGATGCTGTGATGCCTAATCTTGATAGCCCAGCCCGAGAAGATCATCGTCATCCCATCCAACTAATCGGGAACGTCAATCATCTTCACCCCACAAATCAAAAGGGAAGCAGCCTATTCCATTTGTGGTACGGCGAGACTGAGGCTCATCAACCAATCTTCGGGCTGTGAGTCAAGACAGGAAAGGAAGCTGGTCGGCTGTAAGGCTGATGGCGCGCCTCAGACTAATGCATGTATGTTCATGTGGATGCCTCTTTCACGTATCACGCATCATCACTTAGTATAAAACCTTTCCTTCATCTTTCTTTTCATTTCTCTCTTTCTCATCATCCAACTCATCCCTTCTGTTCTTGCAGACTTGGGCCAGGTTGAATCTCTCTTGTTCCAGTAATACATTTTCCTACTACATCACGACATACATAAAACTGGCTGTCGCCCAAAGAACATCCCCATGTTAGGATCACTTGCCTTTCTACAAAACATCTCACCAGCCGACAGTATGGATCCCCTCAATTCGACGAGTCCTGGTGAGGGTAGTCTCCCCAAGGCACCTCCACAGTTCGCTATCCTTGACTTCATCTTCCCTGGCTTTTCTACCTTTTCCAGTATCGTCCATGCCTACTTGGGTATCGACCTCAACCTCTACATTCCCCTGCTTCTTATCGTGTCTGGTATCATGTTCGTCTGGAACTACATCACAGAGTACTCATGGAGCATCATTGGCCAACACTTGATGTCAGCCGTTCGCATTCGCACTGATGACGAGATTTACAATATAGTCATGGCATGGGTTGCAAATCAGCGTTTCGCACAAGGCTCACGTCGCTTCATGGTCAACACAAACATCAACTCCCGAAGCTGGTTCCTTTTCCGTTGGGATGACGAAGACGACGAAGACGACAGTGAGAGCACCGGTAGCCGTGGCAAGAAGCCTCTCCAGTACACTCCCTCTGTCGGATCTCATTTCTTTTGGTACAGGGGACACCTGCTGCTCTTCGAGCGCCATGAGAATCGTGATCGTAACGCCTACATTTCTAGTTCAAGTGAGGAACTCTCGATCTCTTGTTTCGGCCGCAACCCACGCATCATCAAGGAGCTCCTCCTTGACGCTCAGGATCAATACCTCAAGAAAGACGAAAAGCAAACTGCCATTTACCGCGGCTCTCTTGGAACAAATGGTGGTGATCCAACCTGGCAACGCAGCATGAGCCGAGCCAGTCGTCCTATCTCCACCGTTATCCTCGATGAAAAGACCAAGAAGGAGCTGATTGAGGATGTAACGGATTATCTCAACCCCAACACTCGTCGTTGGTACTCAAACCGTGGTATCCCTTATCGCCGCGGCTACCTTCTCTATGGCCCCCCTGGCACTGGAAAGAGTTCACTCAGTCTTGCTTTAGCTGGTTTCTTCCACATGCGTATCTACATGGTCAGTCTAAGTTCTCCAATGGCCAGTGAAGAGAGTCTTGCAACCCTTTTCACCGAACTTCCTCGTCGTTGCGTTGTGCTGCTTGAGGACATTGACAGTGCTGGTCTTACGCACACTCGTGAAGAGAAACGAGAAGAAGGTACAACAGAGAGTGCAGTCTCTGTCCCCGCTCCTAGCCACCCCGGTGCTCCTCCTACTACAACCCCCATTCCCCCGAGTCGCCTCTCCTTGTCTGGCCTCCTCAACATTCTCGATGGTGTGGCTTCTCAAGAGGGTCGAATTCTCATCATGACTACCAATCACCTGGAGAAGCTGGACAAGGCACTCATTCGGCCTGGTCGTGTTGACAAGATTGTCCAGTTCGGTCTGGCTGATACTGACATGAGCGCCTCTATTTTCCGCGCCATCTATGCCCCTTATGAAGGTGAGGACGTTGACGTAGGGGTAGCCAGGACCAAGTATTTGGATCCTGAAGAAGCACAGAAGCAGGCTGCACTTGCTGAGAAGACGCGCCTCGAGACCCTGGAACGTGTTGGTGAATTGGCCACCAAGTTTGCTGCCAAGATCCCTTCGCTCGAATTCAGCCCTGCGGAAATTCAAGGTCTTCTTCTCAAGAACAAGCGCAACCCCGAGGCCGCCATTGATGCCATTGATGATTGGGTTGTCGAGACCAGAAAGGAAAGGAAGCAGAAAGAAATCGAAGAGGCAGAGAAGCGACGCAAGGAGGAAGCTGAGGCTCGTAAGGCCGAGGCCAAGAAGAAGCGCAAGGAGGAACGCAAAAAGGCCAAGAAGGCTAAGGCCAAGGCTAAGCGCAAGAGCAACGGCGAGAGCTCCGGGTCTGATTCTGACTCGGACTCTGATTCTGAAATTGAGACCAACTCGGAGGATAAGAAGGATAGCAACGACAAGAAGGACGATAAGCCTAAAGAAACTGAAGCTAAAGCGGATGAGAAGATGGATGTCAAGGAGGAGGAGCCTGCAGGAGAGTCTAAGCCAAAGGGTACTTCAGATTCCGGATACGACACCCCAAACCCGACCTCATGATCAACAAGGATGCATATGATAGCGAGCGTTAGTTTTGAGTTTATGAGCCCTGCATTTAACAAGTTTGGACAGTGGTCCCCATCAAGAAAAGCAGTTGATAAAGCTACAAAGTAATACAATATAAAAACTTCCAAGACAAACCTCCATCGACTATTGCTATGTGATATAGACTTGTGACAAGTCGAAGCATGATGACAATGCATATCGACATGCGTTGAGATTCATGCTGGATTACGACACATACCAATAAGCTGATAAGGAATGAGGTGAGCGAACACGAGTGATGACAGGCCTTGTTAGCTTCGGCAAAGAGATGACATAGATTCGAGATCGATAGCATGTTGGTCCAGTGTCAGGGGTTTGATCTCTATCGGTTAGATCCTGACAGGATCGCTTGGGCCAAGGGTAACGTCATGTATCAGAATACGGGGGAGAAGTTGGTTCTGCCACGGATAATAAGTGCGAAATAAGAAAACCCCTGCGGTCGATGCAGTGCCGTCGAATTCGCATATAATTACAAGGCTGGTGTATGAGATGACGTATTCGCAACGAGCCTTATCCTACGCGAAATGTAGAAATCCAATCCTGGGGTGCGTTTGTAGGCTATACGGCTATACTATGCTAGGTATGCAAGGCAAGGGACGAGATGCGATGCGGCTTACATGAAGTACAAAAAGTTGAAACTAAATTCGGATAGGATCGACCCGAATAAGAGAACGTTGAAGCGAGAACGATGGATGTATCACAACGCCGCTTTCTTACCAATCTTGTAGTAGATTTCTTTTCGTTTTGGACATGATTCCGCGACCGGGTTCGAGATCCTCTGCCTCGATGTGCACTGCAGGAATGCGATTGCGTTTGTGGGTACGTAATGAAGGAACCGAATGTTCTCGAGCGAGAATTAACATGGAGGCCAAGCTTGAAGATGGTGCCTGAGACGCAGCAAGAGCTGCACGTTGATTATCTTAGGCGGCATGTGGTGATTTAGCGGCCGGCCTAATGTACTAAAGCGTGGATAGTTGGGTGAAGCTAGCTCGATCAGAGTTAGAGAGGCCCTCCAAGGCCCACGCCGATGAACGGAAGGCGGCGGGTTGTGAGAGCGATTGATATGGACATAGTGGTACTTGATGCTGTCACAAGCTTGGGAGTTGCACATGGGCGGTAGAATGTGTCATACATGAGGTAAGGGACAAACCGGGAGGATGTCTGGAGGATGGAGCATGCATTGAGGCTCCCCACGATGGTGATTCAGTTGCACCCTTGGTGGCTAGGTCTAGTGAGGGCATTTCTAGGTGTTTGTACACTTGAATCTGTCAATAGCTTTATACAGCGCTGGTAGAGCTGTCCAAGATCATCCAGGCTGGCTTCAACCTTGACCTTAGGGTAAGCGTTCAAGTCATGATGCAGCCGCGCCGAGGCATTTCAGTCAGTCACAGCAGGGATCTGGCCATCACAAACCAGCGAAATCTCTGGGTAGCATCATGAAAGCTACTAATGACAGACAGAGCCCAAAAGGAAGAATTCTAAGCATGCATGAAGTGGGACTTGAGTGATAAAGCATCTTTCTTTGAGCAAACAAAACAATCTGCGACCATGCAGTAGTCAAACAGTTTCTTGTGAGACATACGGTTTTAGTGCAGAATCTCGTGTTCTGAAAGTAAAGATATAACATGCGGAACGTCATCGACACAGACCTACATACTACCGAGTGTTCTGCTAAATCGATGCAAGGGACGGACAAGTTGAAGAATATATCAAAAGCCATTGACTGAAGATCCGAGAAAGTTGAAAAAGGGTTTAGCGCTGGTGAAGCAAGCGATGATACGCTATTGGTCTTTCCCCCCTGCCTGCAACTGCACTGCACTAGCGGGTAGTCCCTGGAAAAGCACGGGTTCTCTGTATTCTGGGCCTGACTAGGAAACCTTCCCCTTTGCCTCTTTTTTTACCCTCTTGGTGGAGTTTGTATTGTGGCAATGGAACGAACCGGAGGGCCAAGATGGATCAGATAAAGAAAATCTTGTTGGAGACTTTGGACATGCAAAGTAAGGGCGCAAAGTACATTGCAAGTCTTGAAGTGTCTTAGTACTCGCCATGTGCAGATCTGTTTTGGTTTATTGAAACATCCATGGCCAAATAAGCGAATAAGCCAGCCTCAACAATTGTTTTCGACAGCTATTGTGAGCATTGATTAGGCCTTTGAAAACAACTGGGATCTACAAGAGTCTCCCTGTCTTGATTAATTACCCCAATGTCAAACCAAGTCGACAACACATTGCCCATGCTCGTTCAACTAGTAGAGATTAGTACATGGCAATAAGCCGCTTGTCGTGTTCGTGTTTCCAACAGTAACAGACAGCCAAACAGAGGCTCAACCAACTAATAACTGTACAGCGACTTATACCCGTCTAAAGTTCCCACCTAGTTTCCTTTACCTATCTGGTATCAGCGGCTAATCCACTCCCGCCACAACAATCCTAAATTGGACGGGGGGGGGGAGGAGAGAGATAACTTAGTTGTAGTGTGTACTCCATACCTATGTTTTTTTTTTCCAGACGCTCACCGGTTATGGCGTGCCCCTGGCGACATGTGCTGCAGAAGCAATAAACAAAAGCCAAGAGCGGGAAGCGGGAAAGAGTAGTCAGGGTTGTAGGAAAAAAGAAAAGAAAAGTCTCGGCTTGCAGTGAGAATTGGTGAGCTGGGGTGAGGTCATGATGGATGGCGCTTGAACAGAATCTCGAGTCATTACGGCATGGCTCGGTGAAACTCTCATGATGAGAGGTTTCTACGATTTGGACGTAAAGTACTTGCCTCCAGCTGCTAAAGTACTTGGGTGTAATATGAAAGAACAATACAAAATACAACAATTGATATTTTGACGGTCAAAGCTTTCCTCACACACTCTGGTTGACATCGCATCCATCCCATCATGACCACACGACCCAAGTAATAACGACAACACGGCAATCATTCTACATGCTCCAAAAAAGACAACAGCCAATCCAATTACACGACAAGACAACAGTGCAGCGTCTATCCAGTGGAAAAAGGCAAAGGGCGGTGAAAAACTTGATACCTGTGAACCTAACTAAGTCGCCCAACAATAGCAGGTCACTCGCTTCACCCCGCCAGGCCATGCCTTGTACCTAATTACCTACACCCCAATAATCCATCCATCCTCCATTCATCAAAGATCCATCCCATCAATCTTTAAGTGTGTGCTGTACTGTACCTGCCTACTACTCAAAGTAACGACACCTCACACTTGGAACCCGCAATCTCGCGCATTCGTTCCGGGTACCCCCTTCCCTTGTCCTGTTGTCTGCTGTCGACTTATTATAAGTTATCTCCACATCCTCTTCCTCTTCCTCAACTTCTTCCTCCATCTCTTCTCTTTGTCTTCTTCCTCTTCCCCCTACCAATCGACCTCTACCCCCCCAAGTCTTTCAAACATGTCTTCCCGTCCTCAGAACATTGGCATTAAGGCCATTGAGCTTTACTTCCCCAGCCAGGTAAGCCAAGATTTGACACCCCTAATGGAATTGTCGACTTCCAATGCCTTCATCCTCATGTGTCGCCACGACTTGGAAGAGGAATTGTTGTCGTTGAATGTTGCCCCTCACCCAAACTTTTTGGCTGCGACACAAAAAAAAGTCCCTGCGTTATTGCTCTCGTGTTCGGGTTCCTGGTCGTGTGCCCCTCCATTTCCCAGATTGTGCCCCTCATCATCCCAACGCTGGAAACGCCTCTTTTGATGACGACCCTGGCTAACCACAATTTTACTCGCTTTTAGTATGTTGACCAGGTTGAGCTCGAGAAGTTCGATGGCGTTAGCGCCGGAAAGTACACCATTGGTCTTGGCCAGACCAAGATGAGCTTCTGCGACGATCGTGAGGGTAAGTTTGTACCGTCCCTGTTCCTCACCGTCCCCTGAAAAGGCGATCCCTTTTTAGCGCGGATTCGCCAATACTACTATCCTCACCGCGTCCTTCGAAATCCCATGGTCATGATGGCATTGGATCACCGCTAACTGGTGTTTGTTTCTCTCCAGATATCTACTCTTTCGCTCTTACCGCTACCTCGAAGCTCCTCAAGAACTACAACATCGACCCCAACTCGATTGGTTACCTCGAGGTTGGTACCGAGACTCTTCTCGACAAGTCCAAGTCTGTCAAGAGTGTTCTTATGCAGCTCTTTGGCGACAACACCAACATCGAGGGTGTCGACACAATCAACGCCTGCTACGGTGGTACCAACGCTGTCTTCAACGCCATTAACTGGGTTGAGTCCTCTGCCTGGGACGGTCGCGATGCTATTGTCGTTGCTGGTGATATCGCTCTCTACGCCAAGGGCAATGCCCGCCCCACTGGTGGTGCCGGTGCCGTCGCTCTCCTGATCGGCCCCAACGCCCCCATTGTTGCCGAGCCCGGTCTGCGTGGTACCTACATGCAGCACGCCTACGATTTCTACAAGCCCGACCTTACCAGCGAGTACCCTTACGTTGATGGCCACTACTCCGTCAACTGCTACAGCAAGGCTCTCGATGCCGCCTACCGCGCCTACTGCAAGCGTGAGGCCAAGCAGGCCAATGGCACCAACGGTGTCACTAACGGCGAGGACTCTACCAAGACCAGCCTCGACCGTTTCGATTACCTTGCTTTCCACTCCCCCACTTGCAAGCTTGTCCAGAAGTCTTATGCTCGTCTCCTCTACCACGACTACCTCGCCAACGCCGACTCCCCTGTCTTTGCTGAGGTCGCTCCTGAGCTCCGTGACATGGACTATGAGAAGTCTTTGACCGACAAGGTCCTCGAGAAGACCTTTATGACTCTCACCAAGAAGCGCTTCCAAGAGCGTGTCAACCCTGCCATCCAGGTCGCCACCAACTGTGGTAACATGTACTGTGGTAGCGTTTGGGGTGGTCTGGCCAGTTTGATCAGCGTTGTCGACAACAAGGATCTTGAGGGCAAGCGAATTGGTCTCTTCAGCTACGGCTCTGGTCTTGCTGCCAGTTTCTTGTCTTTCCGTATCAACGGCAGCGTCGACAAGATTTCCAGCGTGTTGGATATCCCTGCCCGCCTCGAGGCCCGCCGTGCCGTTCCCCCTGAGACCTACGATCAGGTAAGCAAAGAACCGTTATTATCCTCATGCCGAATGAATACTAATCGTGCGTTTAGATGTGCGACCTCCGAAAGCAGGCCCATCTCCAGAAGGACTACACCCCCAAGGGTGATGTCTCTACTATCATCCCTGGTACTTACTACTTGACCAAGGTTGATGATATGTTCAAGCGCGAGTACGCTATCAAGGAGTAAAAGACTCTATTTCGATAGTTGCATAACCCTTCTTCTTCTCGTTCACCTTTAGGCACGGGACTTTTTTTGCTTCGAGACCTGGTTCAACTACAGCCGTGAACCAGAATCGAAAGCGTATCATGAACATGATGACTACAATGGGAGAAAACTAGACGCATTGGGAAGAGGAATACAGCGGATGACGATAGAAGCGCATCTCGTGCAGTGGAGACTGATACCGAGATCCCCTAATTGAGCCAGCAATGATGGTCATTGAGAGCTTGTGTACATAGTGGGGATGCAGTCTCTCCTGGAAGATATATCAGGAACCTTGAGGCCCATAGACGTGGTCGATTGGTACTTAGAAGAAATTACAGTTGCAATACTTGCAATATAGAAAGAAATGAATTTCCAAACAATTGGTTGTACTTGTGTCTATTGTTCATACATCTGGCTATTTGTTGCCAATATCCGAACATATGAGAGCATGGCCTCTAGGCTTTGTCTCTTGATAATCTAACGTAACTCTATCTTCCTATTCATACAAACATGGGTATCCATCTATTTCTCCTCCTTGTACTTCCACTCCGCATGCCTGTGGAGCATGTAGTCCTTGCTCTGAATGCCCTTCCAGATGCCGTAAAGGCCACCCAGTGGGGGCTTACTCTTGAGGGAACGCTTCCACTTCTGCCGTTCTTCCTTTCGAGCTTCAACATCGACTTTGACCTTGTCGTGAACAGTAGGCAGTGTCTCGGCATGATACTTCTTTCGCAGACCCTCATACCATTGCCGATCGTACAATTTCCAGAATTCTTCTTCATCGTAGTAGGTATGCGCGTAGAGCCACTTCAGACCACCGAGTTCAACGAGCTTGTCCTCGAGAGCGCGGTTCTTGGTAACAAACTCCTCAGGGTCGGAAGGGCCCCAGCCCCAAAGACCAATGTTCAGGGATGGTGGTGTTGTCACAGTACCGTCAGCAGTCGTGGTCGTCTCGCCAGTGTGAGGGTGGAATGTCGGTGGGGCTGTCTGCTTCAAGGGGCAAAGCCAGAGGGGCCAGATGTTGAAGTTCTCAGCAGTGTAGTCAACGAATGTCTCAGCAGTCTTGTAGGGAAGACCCAGATCCTGAACGATGAAGCGGGCAGATTCGCCGCTGCCGTGGAGAGCGCGGTACAACATACGAGTGTGCAGAAAGTCATCGAGGAACCATCGGAAGAAACGAGTGAACGGAACGCCCTTGAAGTAGGTGAATGCAGCAGCTCCTACCCAGAAACCACCCCTGTCGTAGCGGAAGAAGTACTCGGCGAGAGGGATGTAGTCGACAGGAGAGGACGAGGTAGATTCGGCGGAGACAGTAGGACCGGCAGAGGGAACATTACGAGTGCGGTCTTGGACATGGAGGTAGTACCAGGGATCCCAAGCACCACTGAAGGTCTGAGGCTTGATATCGGCGGGCTTGTCATCAGTCAGGGTACCAGTAACAACGACACCATGATCTTTCGAGAAGAGGATGCCGTCGACATAATCGTTGGAAGGGTTCTCGGTCTCGGCCCGGATACGAGCGACAGCCTCGGCCACACTGCTAGTACGGTGGTAAGTCGTCTTGACAAATTTCTTGGCCTCCTGCAGCTGAAGCTCAAGAAGCGTCGTCATGCCCAGAGAGCCAACAGCTCCAGCGGCGCCGCGGAACAGATCAGCATTCTCCTCCCGAGACGCACGTACGATCTCGCCATTTCCGAGTATCATCTCGGCCCAATTGACCGTATCGTTGAAGAATCCGTGCTTGAACGAGGAACTCTCTCCCGCCGTGCCGGCAAAACCTCCTCCGGCCGTGATGCCAGGAAACTCCATGACCACAGGCGGCACGAGGCCGTGCTTGAGAGTGGACTCGACGAGCTTGTCCATGGGCACGTTGGGCTCCACGAGGGCTGTACGAGTCGCCCGGTCGACCTGGAGGACATTGCGGAGGGCGCTGATGTCGACGACGGGCTTGCCGGTCGTCTGGGGCCGGGTGCTGTTGGTGCTGCCGTGGAAGATGCGGTACGGCTCGCGACGCTCAAAGAAGCCGCGGACGGCCGAGGCTATCGAGGTGACGGCCTTTTTGTGGCGCTCCATTTCTGGGGAGGAACCCTTGGGGTTGGTGGAATTGGGACGAGTTGGGTCTGGCTCGTCGTTTTTCGAGGCGGCGTTTCGAGGTTTAGAGATCAGCGACATTGTCGACTAAAAGTTTGGTGGGTCCGTCCCCCGTTGCGGGCCGGTCTCGGGATCGGATGTGGAGGCGGAGCCGAAGATAATAGACGAACTTGTGATTGTGAAGCAATTGGTGTCATAAAGGTTGGTTTGGTCTTGGAGTGTTATGATGAGAGGCATGGATGTTGACATTATACAGGTCTTGGCTTTGGTACGTTCCGAACGTGCCGGTTGTTTAAGTTCCAGTTGCCAAGTAAGTGCATGTAAGTAAGACAAATGTTACCAGGATCACGGCCAACATCTGAACACAGATTACTTTGTATCGATATTCAAAAAAGACATATATACACTTTAAGTAAATGCCCAGACCAAAACATTCGTCATACCTCCATGATGCTATATACTCTTTCTGTTCCCACAATGCTGCAAATACCAATAGCCACCTACAGTTTCGCCGTTGGTATCTCTATATCCCGATCTTCCAATCCTGTTTTATGCAATATTCTTTGTCTGAAATCCTCTTCTGAAGCATCACTCAATTGATCAAACCTCAATGGCACCTCCTCGCACGTCTTGGACTTGATCATGACAGCGCTCGACTCAATGCCATCAGGATTCTCAACTGCTGCGCTTATAAACGACGCCCAGCCCTTGTAACACCGCGGCGTGGCAGGAGCATTGCGTAACATCATCGCAAAGCAATGTGGCATGCCCTCGTACTCCTCAAACACCACCCTCACTCCATGGGCCTCGAGTTGGCGCGCGAGGAACTTATCCTCGTACGCGAGAATCTCCCACCCGGTGCAGAGGTAGATGGGCGGCGCCCCTTTCCAACTGCGCGCCATGACGAGAGAGGCTAGGGGGTGGGCGGCGAGGTCGTCGGCGATGTACAGGTTGCGCCTTGGTGGGTTGGCTGGCCATGCCTCGCAGGGAGGTATTGTGAGCTGGTCCATGGTCTCAGGCTTGGGAAGATAGTCGAACGGCGTTGGTGTGGATGTTTCCCATGTCGGGGAGCTTTGTGTAACGTCAAGCCATGGGGAGTTGAGCGCTAAGCCGGCTGGCAAGGGAACCTGGCGTAGTTCACCGTGCCACAAGATTGGAGAGTCTTGTCTGCGGAGTTCGAGGATGAGTTGGAGCAGTGCAAGTGAAAGATTGCCGCCAGCGCTGTAAGTTGTTAGTCAGTGCCTGTGACACAAGTTGATTTTCGACTCGAGACATACCTGTCACCAGCAATCACTATATGTTCCGGTTGCACAGGGTCGTGGTAAGCATCCGGAGGTGGGTACAACAAAGTGAAATAAGACACAAACGCATCGAGCAGCGCTGCAGGGAACGGATGCTGAGGCGCAAGACGATATCGCACAGAGTAACACCGACCACCCGTCAACTGAGCCAGCTTCTTTGTCGTAGGACGATGCGTAGCAGGATCACAGAGATAGTACGCACCGCCGTGTAAGTACAGCACAGTTGTTGGACTCTTGCAGTCTCGCATCATGCCGTGATACCGCTCCCGCTCCGACACGTCAGGCAACGGAGCGCCACGGGACACACCGCTCCGGTAGCCGGTCCATTCGGCTTCGACATCAACCAGTTCGGGCACGGGGACTCGGCAGGTGGATCCTCCGGTGTGTTCGAGGGCGGCGATGAGGGCATCGCGAATTGATGTCTCTGGCGGTGGTGGACTGGCGTACTTGCTAACCCAGATATGCCCCTTGATTCCTGGATCCCGAAGAGTAAGTCCTTGGATAGCTGATATGCTACGAGGGGTTTTGGGCGTGAGTAAAACGCGGAGACAAGCGATTATGATGGCGCTTCGAAGGTCGAGGTACTTGGCCGAGTCGGAGAGGTGAAGGACGTGTAGGAAGGATTGGCGGACAATAAGGGGGAGTAACGGGACAATTGTCCGTATTGTTTCAAGGTTCATCTTTGTAGAAATATAAGGGTTGTAAAAGCAGGTTTAGTCGAGCTGTGTTTGAGTTCTACATGAGTGAGTGGTAGTATAAATGATTCAGCAGGCGGTAGCTGGGTTATAATGTCAGTGAACGGGCTTGACACCACCAAAGCACTTTATCAACTTTGAATATCTAAGAAGACAAGCATATGCTCAGAAGGAGAATTGACTCAAAAAGGGTGTGCTGGCAGCAGAGGGGTATAATAGTAGAGTAAAGGGATTGGTGAATGAGTTGTCGTGCAGTAGGCCAACAAAGAGACGGGAACTCTTGAAGGTCTAATGCAATTCTCGTCCACGCCAAGACCAATCATGGGTTGTCTTTAAGATTTGAAGTCGCGTCAAAGTCCACGTAAGGTATGGGCAGTTTCTAAAAATCCATGACACTCTTGCTTTGCCACTTTTGTAAGTGCCCCAGGATGGGTGCGGTTGTTGAGAGAAGTATGCCTCGGTATCTTTTGGAACAGTTGAAGAGTCAATATTAACAATGGAAATATGCATGCGAACCAACAAAGATGCACGCAAACGAGTCACAAGTTACGTAGAAAGAAGGCCAATTAATAAGTCCTGGAAGTCGAAGAAGAGGAGGAGATATGTTGGGCTATTGCATTGAGCCTCGGCATAGGATACGGGGGCTACGTACTGTATCCAACCGTTTGAGGAGATTTAGCTTGTTAGTCTATTCTCAGAAGTGGGTGACGTTGATGGGATGACAGTTTCTGCTAGTGCTTTGGGTTGGGATGGACTCGGTAATTTGACACGATCAAAGTATGGAAGCATGTTGACCTTCCACCTTGTGACTAGAAGACAAAGATTGTGGTCAATGCGTTGGCAGTTTTTGTTAGTGGTGATGCCTCCAGGCTCAACCCAAATTGGTAATTCTTGCGGAAGCCTTTCAAGGTTGAGTGTAGTGCATGCAGGGTCAGCAGGGATGGTGCTTGTAAGCGCGACAGAAGCGCGAGAGAGGTCGATTATGGTTACTGAGCAAAAGTAAAAACAACAGCTTGGCACAGGCCTTTAATTCAACCCTCAAGTCTGAAACATATTGTCATGCAGATGACAGACGTGAATCAACTCTGACATTCATATATATCTCACATACCCCATAATATTCACAATGGTTGTGTTTGAAAAAATTGATAAATGTGATGTGACATAACGCTATAATCCCCTCTCGCAACATGAATGTGCCCACTCAAGAAACCCCATATTATCCCAAAACTATAGATGCATAAAATACTGTACAATTAAGTGAAGTGTGCTCCAGTACTTTTTCAAGAGCTTGAGCTTGCGCCAGCCTTGGACTCGTCAGCCTTGACTTGAGTCGAGGAAGTATCATTCTGGTTGGCCATGGCCATCTGCCAGGCAGGAATGGATTTCTTGCCCGTCATATTGGCAAGAGGGGAAGAGGAACGGTTGAGCTGGGGAGCAGAGGGGAATGTCGGCTTAGGAACCTCTGCGACAGGGGTAGTGGTGGCCGACTCAACTCCAGTCTTCTCTCCGTTGGTCTTAGCAGAAGAAGCAGAAGCAGCGGGGGTAGAAGCAGCAGGAGTGATGGCACTGCCACCAGCATTTCGCATGTAGTTCATGGTTGAGGAGCTCGTGGTGGCGCTATTGGTTGCCATGCGCTGAGAAACCAATGTCTTGAGGCTGGTAAGCTCGGTGTTGATCTCACGCAGACGGCCATCAGTCAAGGACTTCTGGTTCTCGAGAGCCTTGGGGATCGCGTCCTTGAGAGACTGGACCTCGTCCCTAATTCGGGTCGCATCGTCTTCGCGTCGTCGGTTAGCCGCCTTAAGGTCAGTCATAACCGTCTCGAGGTCTGCGATCGCCGCGTCCAGCTTCTCAGTTCTCTCCTTCTCAGCATTCTTTAAGCTCTCGGTATCCTTGGCTAGCTGTTCAACCAATGTAAAAGCTCGGTCGAATTGATCCTCGATTGACTTCTTGTCCTGTTCCAGCTTCTCCGGTGTCGGGGGTGCTACGTTGGGGTATACGTAACGCTAATCGCATGTTAGCCAAAATTGTTATGGTAATCGCATCCACGAAACCATACCTTGCCCAGCTCATAGAGACCATAAGAAACTCCTCCGACTACCGTAGCCATGATGAACCAATCCCTCCAGTCTCTGCGCGGAGGCGGTGGTGGTGGCTGCCAGGCATGTTGTGGATAAGGGGGATAGTATTGCTGGCCAGGGGGAGGACCGGCGGGCGCGCTGGGAAAGGGCGCAACGGGAGCTGAGGGCGCGCTGCCACCTGTTCGAGATAGCGCGACGTCGATTTCTTCTTGAGTCAAGTTCTTGCTTCGAAGGAACGAGATGCGGCTTTCGACCGAGGATGACGCGACGCTCGGGTCTTGTAGAACTGCAGCAGGTTAGTAGGCGCACTTGGCATTGCTATCGCGAAAAGGCCACTGACATTGAATCTATTCAGGAGTTAGTGTTTACAGTTTCTGGATAGATTACTGGAGTGGCTGGGAGGAAGGGATACTCACTGCAGAGGTCACTAGATCCTCGCGGATAGACATGATTGATAACCTTTAGCCGTCAGACGGCTCTAACCTCATCAACAGAGTCGCAATGGATAGAGTTGTAAGAAGAAACTCCTAAACAGACTTGACCGATAATGATGGAATTGTTATATGCATGTGCTTGTCTGCGGAGGCCGGGCCGTGGAGTTCAAGAACGTGGAGGCGTGGAGTAAAGTCGGGAGCGTGACCGATCTGTACCGAGGCTTGCAGTTGGAGCTGCCGAAGTACGTACCTAGCCTACCGACCGTACCTGACCTACCAAAACGGTTCCATCTTATCGTTCTTTCCGCTGGTAGACTCGAATGCGATCACGTGTCAAATCTTTCATGACCCACCTTGCCAGCTCAACACGACTCCACTTGTAGCTCGTTAGAAACCTTGAGCCAATTAAACCGATTTTATGCTTTTGTTTACTTTCCTCCCAAGCAACACTTTCGGAACGCCCAATCTCCCGTACTTCGTTAGAAGCCTTACGCATTTTCACATCCCACCTTGCATCACCACGACTACAACAGCAACCCGCCCGCGCATATCGCAACTCACAACGCTTGCTTGTACCGCGCATGTATATCATTGCGGTCGCATAGTGTTCCTTTCATCAGAACATGTCCCAAGATACGGGCCTTTGGAGCGTCCGAAGACCTAGAGAGGTGCGACACCCCGCCAGTTTCTACCAGTTTATGCGCCGCTGGCAGAACATTGTTTACACTTTAACTTGGCCTATAATCTGACTCTCGATATAGACCCTCGGAGGTATCAGTGCAAACAGCGCCATTCCCCAGCCTGGTTCGACTATGAAGCGATCCAGTTCGAATATTGGCGGCTACCCGGGCAGCCATGTGCGCTCTGTGTCGGGATCTAGGCATTCCCTTGCCATGCCGCGCCCTAGCCAGCCCATGTTTCAACGATCATCTTCCGGAACAAACCTTGTAGACCTTGGCCTTTCCTCCGTGAAGCGCTCCTCGTTTGCGCCGAAATCGACATTTACCCCCGGAACTGCCACCAAGCGAGTTTCGACCGATGGCGACCGACGAAGCAGCGTGTACCGACCCCGCCAATCTACTGCGCCCGCGGCGAGCCATCATCAGAGTTTCTTTCAGACTACCCCTGCGCCTGCTGGCGTCCCTCGCGATCCTCGACCGCTAAAAGATCGATCTTTCCAAGCCCGAATTGGACAGGAGATCTTGGAATACATGGTTCAACACAATTTTGAGATGGAAATGAAGCATGTTCTTTCACAAAATGTTCTAAAATCGCCGACACAAAAGGACTTCAACTATATGTTCCAGTGGCTTTACCATCGCATCGATCCTAGTCACAAGTTTCAAAAGAACATCGACCAGGAGGTACCTCCTCTATTGAAGCAGATGCGATATCCGTTCGAGAGGAGTATCACAAAGAGCCAGATTGCAGCTGTGGGAGGACAGAATTGGAGTACATTCCTCGGTCTACTTCACTGGATGATGCAGCTCGCCCAGATGCTGGACGGTTACGTGAACTGTCAGTATGACGAAGCTTGTATGGAGGCCGGCATTGACGTTAGTGGCGATCGCATTATCTTTGACTTCCTCAGTAATGGTTACCGAGATTGGCTAGCCATGGATGACGATCTGGGCGATGAAGAAGCTGAACGAGTTTTGGCACCCCATGTTCAGTCCATGGCAGCTGCCTTCGAGCGGTCAAACTCAAAATACACATCCGAACTCGACATGCTCGAGGCCGAGAACGCCCGACTTCTCAAAGAAATCGAAGATTTGGAAAAGTCGACGCCAGACCCCGCAGTCCTTGATCACCACTTCAAAATCATGGAGGAGGACAAGGTCAAGTTCGAGGAGTACAATGCGCTGGCAATGCAACGCTCTGAGAAGTACGAGAGCCGGTCTCAAGTTCTACAAGAAGAGCTCGATAAGCTTATGGAAGAACTCCAGGAAGCCGATGAGGAGCGACGTAGTCTGCAAAAGGCGGTCGATGCTCAAGGAATCAGCATGCAGGATATTGACCGCATGACTGCCGAGCGGGAGCGACTGCAAAGGGGCATTGAATCAGCAGGCCAGCGACTAGAGGAAGTGAAGAAGAAGGTGTCGGAGCGAGAAACAGAGGCGAGTCAAAAATTGGACGAGCTGGAACAGATGGTTGATCGATACAACACAATGGCGTACCAGATCGCCTTAATCCCCTCGACGGCAGCCAACGCCAAGGGCAGGGAATTTGAACTTCAAGTCATGGTGGCGGACAACTCTGACTTTACTTCTTCTGTTATGAAAGGCTCGTCAGGGCCATCGTCATCGGATCGTCTGTTGGTTGATGCCACTACTGGGTATCAGGCAGGTCACATCCTCAATTTGGACCTTCGAGGTAAAATTCGCAGTAGCTTCATCTCGCTTCGCAAGGAGATTTCAGATCGACGAACTACAGCAATGGATCAGATGATGAAGGACCACGACCTGCTAGATGGCATCAAGGAAGCCATTGAAGATAGACGAAGCGAGGTCGAGGCTCTCAATCATCGTGTTCGCGCAGCCGAAGAAGAGTACGAAAAGACAAAGGAGGTGACAACAGCACAGAAGTTGGCCTCGGATGCCCACATTGAGAAGATGGAGAAGGAACTGTCCCGTATGCGAGCCGGCTTGTCTGAGAACGTTCAGATTCTGGAGCAGCGCGAGATCAACACAACAATTGAGTAAGTGAGAAGGTGTCCCGGAGATGAATTAGAACGTGCTAACCCGACAATCAGGTATGAGCAGCTTGTACTTCAAGCCAACGCTCTTCGAGAGGAGCTTCACACGGAAATTGACCGAATGCTCAACGATGTCATCAAGTTCAAGATCCATGTCCAAAAGAGCCTTGATGACTACGAGGGCTTTGTGACAGAAGAGCTCGAGAAGGAGCTTGGGAGCGATGAGATGCAAGAAGACACTCGACAAATGGATATGTGATGATGGTTACGTATAAGCAATCTTTCAAGACGCTTACTGACGATTAATGTTCCGGGCGGCCTTGTTTGTTTTCTGGCGTTTGGCTGAGATGATGGATGATTGGTTGGAAAGAGTTTCGCCTGGCTGGTCCGTGTCTATACTACGCTTCTTTTCTTGTGGATAATTACATGAGGTGCGCCTTTGACGAGAGCGGCGGGTTTGAGTTGAGCATCGACGGACATGTTAGTAGATACCTGGTTGTTTTTGTTTTGGTGTTTTTCGAGAAAGGATACCACGAGCTTACTGAAGAGTTGGCTTTGATGAACAAGTTATAGCGTTGCAAAAAGCATAAGAAGAAAAGATGATTATTATTCCTGACTTGGCAATGTCGTAAGCTGACTGACTTGAGTGAGTGATAGACAAGAGGGGACCGTGCAAGGGCACCACATGGCTATGGCCGGGGTGGTAAGCACCTTGTCAGGGGTACTGTCTGTCCCTAAGCTTGCTAAACTAGTCAGTAGGGCTGCCTGGCTTTGTGGTTTGATCATCTTACGCTGCGGCTCATCTAATAATTGACGACATGACAAAAAGTCAGACCAAAACCTGAGTAGGCTGAGCTAGGCTTGCGGAAGCTGTGGCCGTGATTTCGGCAAATTATCAGCTAATACCAATTCTATTAGACAAGGTGGATTTGGTATTCGAGAATCGACCAGGATACCACGTGTTCTGTTACATTCGGGATTTGTCTGATCCCCCGGATGATGATCTCGTTGGGAAAAAAGCCGTGTCGTGTCGATGAAGATTGTAATTTGCGCGCGGGAAGAGCCTGGGTCAACCTCCACAAGGGGTCCTTATGGGGAAAAGATAGGATTAGATAGAGGCCAGTCGAGTTCCATGCTAAAGATGTTCATTCATTCATCAGTGCAAAGTCTGAGCCCATGTGATAGTGATGCATTGTGCTTGCAGCCGAGAAACTATAAAGTCACTACTGCACCTATGCAAAAGTATTATCTACAGCGGGCTACCAAAACCCAATTGCACTAAGTTAGGTGAAGCAGACTATTCTAACACTAATGGTCTTTAGTTAGCGGTACAGTAGCAGAGCGGTTAGTTACCCGAATGTATGGTCCAAGACTAGGGCGTTCTGTGCTAACTAGACAATTTGTATCGGTAATGAATGTATCGATGTCATGGACTTTGATCTCCATTTTATACTCGCCTACCTGTGTCATACATACATAACTCTTGACATAAAACCTCCTCCCCCGTTAAACCGGCAAGATTAAAACTTTCAAGGCCCCCCTTGATCCCTAATCTCGGTACTATTGGTTCTTCTCCGGCTTCCATGATCCTTCTATCCGTTTGTTGATCCTGAGGAATGAAGACGCCTATACTGCAATTGTCATAGCTTCACCACAATAGGTCCGCTCTCTGCAGGTCAATCGTCCTACTCACTGACCTCCTCTCCATTTTACTTTTCCGTCTAGACTCACTAACCTCCTCCACCTCTTTTTTTTTGCTCTCTCTCTCTTTGTTCCTCATTCTCTGGGCCAAGTTTGCGCGTCTGTGTGTCTGTGTCTGTGTCACATCCTCCAAAAGAGATGGTCAATCACCTTTAATCTTCTCTTCCCTGTCCGCCTTAATCTGCCCACCCCTACCTAGACTACTAACCTTACCTTGGTGCAACTCTGCAAGACCCCGAAGTCTCCGGTCTGGGATATAACATTCCCACATGCCGCGTACTTATCCGACGATCCGTCGACTCAGTCAACATCTTGGGTCAAAGTCGAATATTACTACACCTGTCGCAGTGCGCCCATACTCGACCGTTTCCCCGACATCTTCTTCCATCATGGCTACCACAGCAAGCGCTGCTTCATCACATCTGAAGCCCACCGAATTGGCTTCCCAGAACACGCCCCGTGGCTCAATGGCTGCTACTACCTCTGTTTCGAAAATCCCTGGCCGATCTGCTCTTCCCGATGAAGCCATTTCTAATCCTCACCACCTTTTGAAGCGTGGGTCAGTCGTGGGCTTCAAGAACCCTTATCCTTCATGCGCAAGCAATCCTAACTTTGGTACCATGGTCCGGAAAATTTGGTGGTATGTGCCAGCTTTGTCGTGCATCAAGCGTCTTCTGCTCCGGAAACTGACCAGCCTAGGCCCTCCATCACCGGCGATCTAAAAAAGCCCAACCTGAATCCTCCCAATGTCCCGGTTGTTAAGCCTCAGTGGAATACCGAGCGCGATGCTACTGATAAGATCCGTGCGACATGGCTAGGTCATGCCTGCTATTATGTCGAATACCCTTCTGGCCTGCGGGTCCTCTTCGACCCTGTATTCGAAGACCGATGCTCTCCATTCAGCTTCATGGGGCCCAAGCGATACACTCCAAAGCCTTGCGACATTAAGGATATCCCCATCGTTGATGCTGTTGTTATCAGCCACTCGCACTATGATCATCTCTCACACTCCTCTATCCTCGAGATTCAAAAATACCACCCTGACGCCCAATTTTTCGTCGGATTGGGTTTAGAGACGTGGTTCCGCAAATCGGGTATCAACCATGTCACTGAGCTTGACTGGTGGGAGGATGCCGACCTCACGGTCACGGTAAAGGACGGAAATGACACACGCGACATCAGTGCCCGCATCTCGGCTTTACCAGCACAGCACAGCTCTGCTCGGGGGTTGTTCGACCGCGATACTACCCTCTGGTGTTCCTGGAGTGTCAAGTCCGGCGACAAGTCGGTTTGGTTTGGTGGTGACACAGGCTACCGATCTGTCCCCAGTCTTCCACCCGGAACCGACGATTACAGCGCTGAATTTGACCACCTTCCAAGGTGTCCTCAATTCAAGCAGATTGGCGACCTCCGTGGACCTTTCGACTTGGGTCTGATACCGATAGGCGCGTACTATCCTCGAGCAGCCTTCTCAGCCGTTCACGCTGATCCAAATGATGCCGTTGAAATCTTTCGCGATACCAAGTGCCAGCGGGCGATGGGTATACATTGGGGCACATGGGCGCTCACAATGGAAGAGGTCTTGGAACCACCCAAGGTACTGAAAGAGGCTCTACGAAAGAGAGGGATCCCTGAAATCGGGGTGTTTGATGTGTGCGATATTGGTGAGGCTAGGGAGTTTAGCTGAGCCTAAGAAGGACGCCCACGAGTTATAAAAGCGACATGTTTAAGGCGGATACAAATACCCCTATTTATCATTTTGAGTTTGAGTTGGATATGACAATGTCTGGGTTAGAGTGCATCATGGTTGCTGTACATTATTCTCTTTCGGTCCAGTTACGAAGATTGATAGAAGTATATAAATTTCTTTGCAATTTCAGAGCTGCACGAGACTTTAAGCACAACCAGAAAGCTTGGATTCCCAGCATGATGTCACAAGCAGGACCCTGGATCGGCAGCCTATCAAGCTTCTGTCCAATCAGAGTCTGGACTTGACAATGACATATCGACCAACAAACAAAAGCTCGTCTTCTCTTGTTTCAACGGGTCAAAACGGAGCTCTGGAGTCTAGTTTCTTCCTCCACTATATTTGACTGGTTGTTTTCCTCCTGTTGTTTCCACGACAGCTTCAGCCACAGGCTACGTACACACTCGCCACAATTTTGCCACAGCAAGCGTATAAGAGGTGGTTAAGATCCAGTCATAGTAGCAAACTCAACAACTTCAGCACAACTCATAACCGACACTTCTTCCTACTCTCCAAACAAGTTGGCCACTTTTAAACGAATCATCGACATTTCATCTTTACAAATTGGCACAATGGGTCTTCCCGCTTTCTCAGAGTCAACTTCCACAACATCCTCTCAAACCCCGCAACAACAGCACGAACAGAGCAGCACCACCGGTGTTGCTACCGGTGCAGGCGCAAACACTGGCGCTGGCGTGACAAGACCCAAGACGGAAGCCGAGCTGGAGGCGGATCGTCTTTACGAGGAGGCTATGGAGGAGGAGTATGCTAAGCGAGACGGAGGCTCGTAAGTAGCATGGATTGCGGGCTGTTCAGTGAGCAGATAAAAAATTGGGCTCATGGTTGAGTGGTGGAATTGTACGAAAAGACTATGAATAATGAAAGACCTTTGACGGGTACGCTCAGCTCTAGATGAAAAGAAAGAAAAATGAATACACTTCCAAGCAGACGAATTGACTGCCAGAATACCCAAGAGCCTTCTCTAAGATAGCATAAACTGACCTAGTGATCATATCTCTGATGCTTTAGCAGCCAAGTTTTAAACCGCGATGCAGAGGGGGAGTTGTCAGGTAGCAGCAAGTGTTGTATCTGTCCTAGTCTTATACAACTGTGTAAGCCAAAGGGTGTCATCACAGACCGTCTATCAAGATCTATGAGGCCGGTGATTCAGATCTCATGGCGTTTTTCGTACAAGTACCGATGGGACTGAAACCGATAGCAGAGACCAACGTCTCATCTTGTACGCGTTGGCGCTCATCGATTCCGGACCATCCCTTATGTCGCTATATCCGAACTCGGCTGTGGCTCATCTGGCTTTTGCAGAGGTTGGCTATGTCAGTCCTGGGGATCATCAGACGTCACAAGCTCTGGACCGACTTGTGCAGTCAATCGAGCTGTCACAGCACCTCAGACTTAGGCGATGTTCAGACCTGCGCCTATCCACTCTATGGATAACCGGAGGAGTAGAGATCATGTCCCATACGCTTGTCTTCGGAAAGCCCTGTAGAGTTCCAACTCGGGTCCCGATCGAGCAACCTGGTGGGTGCTCCGCAGTGGAATTGTCCGGTTGAGACGCGTGCTTTAATCCTTCTCCCTCAACCTCGCCAGTGCAGCTGCGATACCCCCGCTGAGTTGTTCATCTGTGTCGTTCTGGCTCGTACGACTGGCCTCTTCTGTCTGGGCAGTCTTCTTCGACGCCTCGATAGCTGCGGCGAGCATAGCTTCTTCATCATCCTCATCGTCAGTGTTGTCCATAAACTGGAACTGCTTTGGTGCCTCGCCCTGCGGTGTTTCGGTGGAAGGCGTTTCTTGGGCGGGGACTTGTCGCGAAGATGACGCAGCCGCCACAGCAGCCGGCATGTCTCGTAAGGGAACACGAGAAAGGGGTAGAGCCTGATCCAGTCTCGCTGTTCGCTCGGAAGGCTTTGCGCCCCTCTTTGCGGCCTTCTTTACGCGGAACGGCTCTTCAACCGCTGAAACCCATCGCTTTACCTTGATACCACCCCAGCCGTTGAGCATGCCGAGCTGCTCCGCATCCGCGTTGATGGCATTTCTCAAGCTGCCGAAATTGCTAACCATCGCAACAGCGTCCGACTTGTTCAAGCTCCTGGGCACAGTGATGAACTCCACCAATTTCTCGCCGTAGCTCGAAGGTTGCTGGCCGCGGATGGCGCCAAAGGAGGCGTTCTCGTAACTCTTGTAGAGTTCGATGTAGCGCGCAGCTTCGGCGGCGGACCAGCAGAGGATGAGGGTGACGTTGTTGACGAGGGATGTTTTGGAGAGTTCCCTGAGGGGCGCTTCGTGGTTATCTATGTCGACCATGGTGAGGATGATGCGCAGGTTGTATTTTCCCTGTAGATTACGGATTCGTGTGTAGATGTACTCTGGGTGGAGACGATGATACTTGAGACTATTGGGCATCAGTACATGTTCTTTGACTCAGATGTTGAATCAGAACGGCAATACCTCAAGAACAGAGCGCATGTACCCAGTCCCAAAACATAGTCTGCCGGAATATCGCTGTATTCCCATGGCATAGATCGAATGCTCGTAAGGACAGGATTTCCTCGCTGACGAGGGGATACCAGGATAGTTGACCCGGACTGTTTCTGAGGAAGAGCCTGAGGAGTTGGCTGAACGACTTTGCCTGCGCTCGAGGCGGAAGGAGGCGCTTTGTCAAGTCGTTGAGGCGTAGGTTGTTGGATCTTTGCTGGCGTGGGCTGTTGGACTGGTCGTGCGACTGGTGCTGGATCAGCAGCGGCCATAGCGGCCAAAAGTTCGTCGTCAGCCCCGTAATCGTCGTCCATTTTGGTTTTATTATAAGTGGTTATACGTAAGAGCGATCAATTGCTTTTGGGAACCATTTGTTATGCGCCGGTTAGGTTGGATGACGATGGGAGATTCACGCGACGCATTGAGTTGAGTTGAGGTTCGAGCTAGAGTGGGTCGTCCTCTTACAGCGACAAACATACAAATTATAGACATGACTTAGTATGTGCGAATGGTAATAGTTCTCTACCTGCATTAATCTTTGATGATTTAAAGTTTGTTCATTCTCCGATTTCTACTATACTCTACCGCTGGTCAACTCTATGCACTTAGTATTTGTATCATTGCTTGCTAAGAGCAACGACGTCATTATCATGGATCCTGGTAAGCGAGTACTATTCATGTCTAGCATCAAGTTAGCAGACGGTATTTATCCAGTGAATAGAGTTTGACGTCAGGAACCCGAGCAAGACTATGTTCTTAGCGAGTCGATTCGGACGGTCAATATGTGACAGCAATGCTCTGTAGTCTGTCTTGGTTCGAGTATTGTTTACTAAAGGTTACAACACTATTACCCAGTTTGGTGTCAATCAATTCGCCACTATCAGCTTCTAATACGACCCAGTCCTGCCAGTTCATCAAGATCATCGTGACATCTATTTATATCATCAAAGGCCTGTCGACGATCTTCAAGACGTGGCAGTGCTATGCTGATCTTTGACTGACCTCATATCACGAGCAATGATAGCGACAGAGACGCGTAAGACAGGCAGGTTGATCAAAATATGAATTCAAATACGGTAAGCTCAAAACAAACTCATCCAGGTATCTACCATCCAGCAGCTATATCCAATCCAGCCGCGGTGTTTTTATCCATGCCATGCCAGTTATTCCTCTGGCCGCGCCCATAACGCCAATTCCATAACATTCGTTATCATGTCCACTGGGATAACCGTAAACCAATAAGGTGTCGTAATTTAACTAATCCAGTTCTTCTTCCAATCCTGCGTACTCCGTCGGGCTGGGTAGTGTGCTCTCAGTGAGGGAGGAATGAATCGTGTAAAGGGATGCCAACCAGCAATCGAACATGGTCGCAACCTTTTGCGCTTCCGCGCTGGACGGCTGTTGTTTGGTGAGTTGATCGCGAAGCCTCTCGTAGGCCTCGATCATGACCCATATCTGCAAAGCTGCCGTATCCTGCCCGTTGCGCTGCGGCCGGCCTGCCACAACGGAAGATAGTTCGCTCGTGAGAAGATCGAGCGCTATTTGAAGGCTAATGTTGTCCTGGAATGAATGCCCTGAAGATAAAGGCGGCCTAAATTCGTCTGTCCAAGAGTGTCGCGGTGTCCCAGGGTATTTGGGAGAAGGTGGTGGTGAGAAAGAGTAAGGCTTGAAGTAGATGGTGTCGCCTTCGACGGCTGCCACATTTGTATCATGAGTAGGAGCCGATCTGAGTCTAGGTCTGAGCTGGCGAGGTATAGCCGTCATTGATGAGGAAGTATTTGTTGTTCGCATACTTTGAGATCGTTTGGCCGCATACGGAGGGATCTGAAGAGGAGTGTCGTCGAATGAGTATTGCGAAGCGCGTGAGGGTGGTTGCGACTCCAGGACAGGAGGGGCGTCTCTTGATTCGAGAAGGGCGTGGTATTGGTCAGCGATCAACTCGACACTTGAGGTCTTTTCTGTTGTATCCTTTGCTTTGCGCGCAAGTGCATGTTGTTCTAGTTGTCCAATTCGGAAGACGGGCGTCTTGGCCTGGCGTCGCATCGCCGACGAAGTTGATGTGGTCGATGCTGTAGAAGGGAGAGATGAGCTATCTAGTGATGGCCTGGCCTTGTGCTCATGGAGAGTTAGATGGTGAAATTCGGGGATTTGGCGCTGAGAAGATTGTCTTTGCGGCGGAGGACTGAAGAAGGCCCTTGGTTCAGGCTCGGGAAGCTGCACCGGCTGATGTTGATTCTCATCGGCCTCTGAGAAGGAGGGAATAAAGACGGTTTTAGGTCGGAGATAATGATCCCATTTAGAGTCACTCAAATCAGGCGCACCGTTGGACGGTGAAGACATGGCAGTAGTGGACTGAGGGCTTAGACTAGCCATGGTTGATGAGTGAGAATCGGTAGAGCCTCGTTTGGCTTTGTTGAGGCTTTTGAGCTTGGGGTCGGGTTTTTGAAGTTTGCGCCTCGGAGGCTTTAGGCTGTGACTTCTTGCGAGGGAGTTTTCCATGACGGGCAGTGTGGCATTAATAAGAATAATAAATGCCGTTTCAATTTGTGTGTTGGATGTAATAAGGATAAGCGCGGATTATAGTAGAGAGCCGTAGATAGCGGTGTGTCGTGGTTGATAATGGTCACGTTGGTTGGTTATATTCACGGATACAATAGCAGCCATAGAAAAGATGTATTTTAAATTTCATGACCAAGAGAGAATAATAAGAAGAAAAAGAGAGAGAAAAAAGCAAATGTGCAGCAGACCAGATCCAAGAATTCGTACATAATGATTAACTACTAGGTACGTACAGTAGTGAGTAAACTAAAGTAGAGCCGAGAAAAAGGTTGAACCACTCTCACGCTCAAGGTCTTACCGCTTCCCTGGCCCAAGTGGCTTCAGACCTGCATGTTAGATTACAAGGCCCCAATCAAGAGACCACGAGGGAGAGCAAAAATATCCACGTCATGGGTCATTCAAGCGGAGAAGTGGTCCCAGGGAGACGACCGAGGGAATAAAAAAGGTTGGGGATAGGACAGGACAGAAAGAAAGAACAAGGATTATGACCTGCAATGCAATGCAAGTTTGCAGTAGTTGGCAACTCTTTAACTTTTCTGGTAGCGAGAACATGATCCGCTATGCTGGAGTTACTGTAAGTAACCCTTGCTCTTTATGGATAATAGTGCAAAAACAAGATATCATGGAATACTTGCCCTTGTCGGGTACCACACACAATATTGTTCCAGAACCTGATCAGAAGACTCAGACACCACCCTCCTTCAACATTCCATTCTACAGCGGTGAGGAAGCCACTGATGCGACAATCAATCAACTAACTTAGTACAAGACCCTGTCTGAGTCTCTTTGAAAAGAAGGGAGTGCCCTAGTGTTGAACGGCTGTCAACCCGAATGGCTCCCCCGGCGCATCGCGTGGTTTAAAGTCTTGGCTTGACTGATGTCATGTGTGTCAACCGAGCCTGGGAAGACCCTTGATGAGGGATGGGGCCTGAGCTTTTGTCGTTTATCACGATTGTCGAGAGACAAGAGGCAGGGGTAAAGAGAGAGTAGGACTCAGCCCGGCTGAGACCGAAACCCGTATTGTACGTGTCCCTAACCGACGGGCTGGATGCAGTGAAACCATTTATTATGTTTATTGTTTATTGTTGAGTTTAAATCTGAGCTGAGCGAGTTGATTCGATGTACGTGAGATCAGTCATTCGACGCGTCTGTCTCGAGAGATGACAAGGTTGGTCTCTCCCTTATACTGCGCCAAATAACTGCGTTTGAGAGCAAGTCTCTAGCACGAGAGAATTTTTTCTGTGGCCTTTTATATTCCTCATCGTCATGGACCTTGTTTTTCCCTTTTCGGTGTAGACATATTAGGATAGTAGAATTAAGACCTCGGCGGTTCCTTTTGTTGAGGAAAAGCCATTTTTTGATGGAAAAAAGAATAATAAAAAACATGAGAATAAAGGCTAAAATTAATCAAGTGATACAGTGTTTCTAAAAGTCAGTGGACAGTAACGGATACTGTATGGCTTTTTCGGGTGGCTGGGCGGCTTTGAAATGGCTCGTCGCTAATATTTAATTGTTAGTTTATCTACATAGGAAGGACTATCAAAGATATTATTACCCTTAATGGATGACTTTGAATAATAGTAATCTGTTAGTCAACACGATTCCTTATGAAACATTATAATATCTCCCATATTCTTCACTCTTCATATATGACGAGTTACAGGTACTTACCTGCTATAGTAGGTACCTAAACTGCCAAGTTAGTAGTGAGGGGTAGCTTGTAGTTAGTATACTCGGATCAGATCGCGGGGATATATCGTGGGGTCAGACATCAAGTCCAATGTCTATGGATATCTCTGGGTTCCGCACAATAACGCTTCAGCTGAGCTCGAGCCTCTAGACAAGTTGGCAGGTTCAAAATCAACCACTCATAAAGTCACAAGACATGACATGGATACTCTCCAACATTTCCCCCCACAAGAATGAGCAACAAACACTTCTCAAAAACTGTCCTGTATATAAATGGGGTCAAGTCATCGCGGGGGCGGGTCTCAGAGATGCAGAATTGTTAGAGTAATATCAGTAAGAACTTGATACAAGCTGAATTTATAGTATCTTTTTAAAGTACTCTAGATCAGTCCTTATGACCTCCCGGCAAAACCCCCAAAACTCACAATCCACCCCCAACTTCTCTCTCTCTACTCAAGCATATTCACCGGCAACAACTTGCCGGTCAACGGACTCCTCTTCTCATGATACAAATGAATCCTCTTTATGGGGGTTTTCTTGTCAAATAATAAACGGGGCATGTCGATTTATCCATCAATCAAAGATAATGAAATAGGTCGTCATGGCATCTCGACTCTTCTCTTACCCCACATCTCTTATGTATCGTGAGGTCTCATGAGAGTTGATGGACCAAAAGGTGAAATGGAAAAGAGTATAAAGCATGACCACGTCCAGCTTTATTTTGATTTTAGCCTCAATTGAATTATATCCTATTCCTATCATCCTCTGCTCTGACCTATGGTCTCTATTTCATGATAATCATCTCATCATAACTCCTCACTCAATTCTCGGAGCAAACTACAGTTCCCCTCCCCCGCGTTCGGAGTTCTCTCCATCCCTCTCAAACCCCCCACCTCGACTATCCCTCATGCTTCATTGAGCCTTTTCAACTGTCCAACGAACGAAACATAATATATAAACCGCAATCATGGGTGAAATCACAATCACAGGCTGGAAGACTCGCGATGTTCGCTTCCCTACCTCCCTCGACGGAACTGGCTCTGATGCCATGAACGCTGCTGGCAACTACTCCTCCGCCTACTGCATTCTCCAGACCGATTCCGAGTATACTGGACATGGAATGGTAAGTCGCTCACTCTGAATCTTTGCAATCATGTCTAACTCACCTTCAGACCTTCACCATCGGCCGTGGAAACGATATTGTCTGCGCTGCCATCAACCACGTCGCCGAGCGTCTCAAGGGCAGGACTCTCTCTTCCCTCGTCGCAAACTGGGGTCAGACATGGCGCCATCTCGTCAACGACAGTCAACTCCGCTGGATCGGCCCTGAGAAGGGTGTCATCCATCTCGCTCTCGGCGCTGTCGTTAACGCTGTCTGGGATCTCTGGGCCAAGACTCTCGACAAGCCTGTCTGGCGCATCGTTGCCGACATGAGCCCCGAGGAGTTCGTCAACTGCATTGACTTCCGTTACATCACCGACGCCATCACCCCCGAGGAGGCTATCGCTATGCTCAAGGAACAGGAGCCAACCAAGGCCAAGCGTCTCGAAGAGGCTCTTAACAACCGCGCTGTTCCCGCTTACACAACGAGTGCCGGCTGGCTGGGCTACGGTGAGGACAAGATGAAGAGCTTGCTCCAGGAGACTCTCAATGCTGGATACCGACACTTCAAGGTCAAGGTTGGTGGCGACATTGAGCGTGACCGCAAGCGATTGAGCATCGCTCGTGAGGTTATCGGCTACGACAAGGGCAATGTCCTCATGACAGATGCCAACCAGGTCTGGTCTGTCCCCGAGGCTATCGATTACATGAAGCAACTAGCCGACTTCAAGCCTTGGTTCATCGAGGAGCCCACATCGCCCGACGATATTCTCGGCCACAAGGCTGTTCGCGACGCCCTGAAGCCTTACGGTATTGGTGTCGCTACCGGAGAAATGTGTCAGAACCGAGTCATTTTCAAGCAACTCCTCGCGACGGGTGCCATCGACGTGTGCCAGATTGACGCCTGCCGCATGGGTGGTGTGAACGAGGTTCTCGCCGTTCTCCTCATGGCTAAGAAGTTCGGCGTACCCATCGTTCCTCACTCTGGCGGTGTCGGCCTTCCCGAGTACACGCAGCACCTGAGCACTATCGATTACGTTGTCGTTTCTGGCAAGCTTTCCGTTCTCGAGTACGTGGACCACCTCCACGAGCACTTCTTCCACCCCTCTGTCATCAAGGACGGATACTACACCACTCCCACCGAAGCTGGTTACAGTGTTGAGATGAAGCCTGAGAGTATGGACCGCTTTAGCTATCCTGGTGAGAAGGGTGTGAGTTGGTGGACATCGGATGAAGCCAAGGTTATTCTGGATGGTGAGAAGATCTAAAGGACGATCTGGAAAATAATTCGAACAAGGTCTGTTGATTAGATGGCTAAAATATCCTTTATAAGAATCATGAATTTATGAGACATTTACAAAAACTTTACAATGGATGTAAATTCTTTCAACGCCGAGAGTGCCATTAGTCTACGTCTCTACTCGCCGGGTTACAAATTGTGCTATATCTCCCAGCTCTTCAGCACAATACCAATGTGCCATGTCGGGATATATCTTCAACTCAACATCGACACCTAAACGTTCCAGACATTTGGCTGCCTGTTGGCCGTGATAAAGCTCAACATCTCTGTCCTTTTGTCCATGTCCCATAAACAAAGGAGTCTTCAGGAAGTGGAATGAATTTGTTGGCGCCTCAGGGTCAAGCTCTGCTTCTTCGCGCAGCTCGTCTATAGCCTTTTGCAATGGAGTCCTGTTCTCTTGTTCATCACCTCTTTCAAATATTCCGTCATCGGACATGTCTTTTTCTTGGTCTTTAGCCAGAGTCTCAGCCAGGGGCATGAATCCACTCATGATAACCACCGCACCTAAACTCTGCCCCTGCCAAAGCAGCCAGCTCACCAACGCCATGGCACCTCCCTGGCTGAAACCCATGAGTACCACCCTCTCAGCATCCCCGCCGAGAATATCTATCTCGCTCTTCAAGATAGTGTGGATATGCTCAACACTGGGACGCATATCTCCACGCGCTTCGGGTTCCCAGTCGCCAGTACCCTCATACCATTGATGGATCAGTGAGCGACGGTACTTGGTTGCTCGGGCGAGAGGCGCGGTTGGAAAGACGAACCGGGCATGATCAAGTGATTGACGAAAAGATTTTGACGAACTGTTGGTGAGAGATCCGAGAAGGGGAGAGTGAAATTTCTCAGCATTGAAGCCACGGCCATGGAGGACAATAATGGTGAGCTCCTGAGGGGTGGACAAAGGAGGAATGATAATAGGAGGAGGAAATTGACCTGGTTTGAGACGTGAAGGGGCAGATTCATCACAAATTGTTTCCTCCATTCCTGCAAAGTCTATAAGATGAGCGTATGTGATTGGAATATAAGCAGAAAGCGATGGACGCTGTAAATTATGACTGTTCAAAGACACAGGTGGGTGAGATAGTCCAACCTAAACAAACGTCTCACTATGCAACTATCGAGAGATACAAAGTTCTCAGTCAAGTATTTTCAGAAATATGAGAGAGCATTCACAACATTGAATCGTCAAATGCTTGTCGTTGGGAGAGTTGAATGAGAGAAGCTGTGGCAAGTAGGTATGCCCCAGGGCGTCATAAGAGTTGGCCGCTGTGATTGTAAGAGACAAAATTAATTAGTTACTTTATGATACTGAGGTAAGCCTCTTAGAATATTTATTTCTGTGACCCTAAGCTTTAGAGGCCAATTCTTCTGACACCTATTTAGTTGGTATGTTAGGTCTAAAAAGTGATTATATGAAAGGGACAGCTGACGAAATTCAAATAGAAGAATGGCCAAAAACAATACTGCTAAAAAAAACTCGGGATAATCTAAACTTGCCCGGCCTCCTTGTGAGTATCACTCATCAATAATGATATTCTTGTTCTACATATACAGTGGCTTTTGTTATGTGACAACCCTGCCATTGCCATCATTCAGCACTCAGATAGCGAACGTGTCCCTATATTTCCAAGCCCCACGGTCCCCTTCACTCAACCTCAACCATCAAACTTGACACGCTCATTCACAAAACCTCACAAAGACAAAAAAAGAATGAGCCTCCTAGATCATAAATCTCGCCCGTTCCTCTCTTTAATAACCGTCTTTACCGCATGGAAAGGTTTCCTCCTCGCCATCGCTCTCGGCGCGTCAGCAGGTCCAGACTACGACACATCAACGTCTCTCTTCTTCGACATCGTCCACGGCGCATCAACGCCTGTTCCTGCCCTGGCCGCTCGTCTGACGAGATGGGACGCGCTGTACTTCATGCACGATGCCGTCAAGGGCAAGGTCTATGAGCAGGAGTGGGCTTTTGGTGTTGGGATGCCCGCTGCTGTGCGTAGCATCTGCGCTTCATTGGGCCTTGGACTCTGGGAACCTCTTGTCGCCATTGCCATTTCGCACGTTTCCCATTTCGTGGCCGTTTTGGCGCTTTATAAACTCACCTTGGTCTTGTTCAATGATCGCAAGCTAGCGTATTTGGCTTCGGTCGTGCATATCCTTTCACCTGCTGGCTTGTTCATATCAGCGCCATATGCCGAGAGCCCCTTTGCATGCATGTCCTTTATCGGCAACCTTCTCTATGCAATCAGTATCAAAAACAACCCTGATTCTCTGAAGCGTAATGTTGCTGTGGTTGGAGCAGGGTTATCGTATGGAGTTTCGTGCACGCTTCGAAGCAATGGGCTTTTCGGTGGTATTTTATTTGCCGTGGAAGCTGTCAAGTGCTTATTGGCTCTTCTCAATGGTTTCACCATTTCCAAGGTTCTGAGACTCTTTGCACCTGTCATCGGTGGTCTTCTCGTTGCTGTGGGGTTTGTTGCACCACAAGTTCTGGCTTGGATGAGATATTGCAATGGCCAAGGTATCGATGGAGACCGGAGACCCTGGTGCCAACATCATATCCCGAGCATCTACACATTCGTTCAAGAAGAATACTGGTATGTCCTCTTCCATAAACTATAAACTGACAGCTAACACAAACAGGGATGTTGGCTTCCTCAAATATTGGACTCCTAACCAAATTCCCCTCTTCCTTCTCGCAGCGCCCATGCTCGCAATCCTCCTCAAGTCAGGAACGGAGATCATGCGCGAACCTTCTCGAGGTCTCAGAGCCATGACGGCGGGCATGGATGAACAGTGCAGATTACTTGTACGTACTCTTGCTGCCATGCAAATCCTGCTTGCCGTATTGGCCATCACCAACTACCACGTTCAAATCATCAGCCGCTTGTCATCAGGGTACCCTGTCTGGTACTGGTGGGTAGCGTCATGTCTCATGGATAAACAGAGGCAGAGGTTGGGCTGTGGTGTGGTTGTCTTTATCACCATGTATGCCGCTATCCAAGGCGGACTCTTTGCGTCGTTTCTGCCGCCTGCCTAGTTGTATATATATACACATATGCTTATGCATTCCCAGATCTACCAGCAATAGGTCAGTTGACATAGCTGTGCATCCTGATCAGTGATGAATACAATACATAAACAATAAGGTGAGCGTCACCGTGAAACCGAACGTTCCCGGTTCCTTACTATGCACATCCCACTGTCAGTAGAGCCCAACATCATCGTGCTAAACGCTTGTATTATTACTGTATATGAAACCTAATGCAATCGCTGAAAAGTTCGTTACCGTCTACACTGAACCAGGAATACCAACGCCATTAACACCTAAGGAAATGCGCCACGTTTATCTTGCTTCAACAATCCCTTGATGGTTATCCTATCATTACAATGCCACCACCGTGCTCTTTGGCCTTTGTAAGTCCCAAAGCATTTACCACCTGCGTGAAGCCAGTCCAAGTTTCCAAAGTGGGCTAGTTTCTGACCAACAGACGAGGGTAGACCTGTTTGTTCCCACACAGAGATTTTGAAAGCGAATGTTTGACTTGGTTGCTTTCAAGGTGGTGTTTCCGTTCAAGACGATCACAAAATAGGTGGGCTTTCTACCAGACTCATTAATAAGTCGTCATACTTCTTCTGCTTCCTCTTCTTCCGCCTCTTGATCAAGTTCTCTCTCTAATTCTGTCCCGTCATTCTCATCAGGACTGTTAGGGTTCTGAGAAGACTGCGAGACACTGGGTCGCATAAAGAGGTTCTGGTAAGACTAAAACTCATCCTCTGAGTCACTGTTGTCGTTAATCCTAATGGCTCGCCACCTCCTATCGGTCAGGTCTTGGGCAGCGGTTCCTTCGCTCTCCGGGTCAACATAACCCTGGCCTCCAGCAATGCTTAGAGCGACGGGCAAAAATACCAGGGCATGAAGGGCGGCGAATATGACAAGAGACAGCCAAACTCGGAAGTAGTAGATCTCAAAAATCTTTGATCGGGTGAAGGCGAGCACAGAAACACCCAGAAGTTTAGTGACTGTGATACCGGAAAATACGGATCCGCCAACGTTGACAAGAGCAGTCCAAGCTCGAGCATCACGGCCACGGAAGGCGTTGCTATTGCCCTCCATCACTGTGCGTGACGGGTACATGAAAGCCCGTGCAATGTGAGCGCAGAACTCGACCGAGATACCAACGCAGATGATGAGGTTGACGAGGGAAACAGCGTTCAGTGACACATTGAACAAAGCCATGCTGCCCATGATGTCCACAACGCTCATCACAACTGTGACAGAAACCACAAGCGCTGTCAGCAGTGAACCTAGCAGCACAGACGCGACAACAAAGATTATACCAACAGCGGCACATAGCAAACCAGCTGTCAACGGCACGATACTGAGATACTGGTCAAAGAAGATATAGAAGACGCTGTATGGAAACACATCCACGCCAGTCCTTTCTCCAATGTCAGAGGCGATGCGACGAGCAGCAGAGTATGCGGCGATAAAATCTTCCTGGCTCCTCAAGGGACTGTGCATAGTTCTGAAGTGAGTAGACTTGACATGGTTTTCCTTAGAGTCCAGGACAACAGCCTGTCCATACGCAGCTTGACCTGCTAGGGGACACTCCTCGCCGGTAGGGCTTGAAAGGAACTTCTTGAGGTAGTGGATGAACTCCTCGTCTTCAGGCATCCCGTATAGAGTCGTGTTCCATGCTGGCTTACGGTCAGCAAAGCAGGTCTGGCCATGTTCCACACAGCAGTCTTCAAAAATTGGATTAAGCCAGAGGAAGTAATCGTCGATCCAACTCGCCGCTGGCGAGGCAATATAAGAAACTTCCGGTCTCTGTCGTTCGAGCTCCAATGTATTTGGGAGTGAAAGGTCTTGGCAGGTGGTAAATCTTGAGCATATCGCCTGTTGTTCCTTGCGCTTGGAGGCGTCGACCTCGCGAGTGACAAAGTACACCGGTGGGCCCGTCTCCAAGTACCCGTATAGATCGTTGAAGAACGGAATCAGATAAGAGCCATCGGGTATAGCAACGCGCTGATCGAGACCCAGTTGAATCTTGGGCAAGAGTGCCAGGCCTCCAGCAAACAAACCGAGGAAGATCGTGACCACAGCAAGTTTGACCTTCTTTCCGAGCAGGCGTGGGGCATATGTGTTCTTGATGAATACTTGTAGTAAGCTCTCTTCGGCCATGTCCGATCCGCGGCTACCTCCCTGGGCAAAACCGTTGCTCCCGTTAAGGTGAATTCTCGCCTTAGTGATCTGCCACCACGGCCACAGTTCACAACGATGGTCTTCAACCCGCATCTGGTTAAGTGAAAGGAAAGAGACAAACATAGTCATCTGAAGCACCGCGTTAACCAAGACAGCACCAGCGGCATAAGCGGCAAAGTTTCTGACTGCCGGCATGCCAACAGCTGTGCCGAGAGCAAAGGCCACAGTCTCGGTAAGAGCAGAGAACAGAATAGAGGGTCCCATACGACCAAGAGCCCTGGCGACTCTTTCCTCGACCATCTGGTCAGGGAAGCTGACGTTGACTCTTTCAAGCTCGTGAACAATCAAGAAGATATTGTCCACACCAACAGCGAGGACGATAAAGGGAATGACTTCCACAATAATGAGGGTGGCCTTTAGTCCAACCCATGAGAAAAATCCAATGGACGCGGCGATGGACATGAGAACAATTAGAATACCAACAAGACCAAGCGTGACCTTTGACTCTACCAAAAGTACGGCGGGGTTGCGGAAGATATGCTTGAGAGGGGTCCCGAGGGCCATGCAGGCATAAACAAACATGACGATGTAGCTGATGACAATGATCTTGGCATCTGTGTTTGTTGACTTGTTAAGTTCCTGCTCCAGACTGATCTCAGTGTTGAACGATAGTCGAAGGCCACGTTCTTTGGCTTCTTCTTGGACCTCAAGCAGACGGTCACGTAGAGCAGTTTCCCAGTCGACAGCCCTGGCGATAGCATCGGTGCCTTCTTTGGCGTTGTTAACAACCCAGGTCACCGTGATGGCATGGGCATCCACCACATCGTCATCATAACCACCAAAGATCATGTTGGGTTCGATAGGCTGGCCAAAATCTGGGCGACAGTCGACGGGGCTCTTTGCGCAGGCGCGAAGATCCTCTTTCCAGAACTTGGGGTCCAGGCCACCCTTTGAGTGCCAGTATGCTGAGACAGACTGCACCACGCAGGCATCGTTGGAAGGCTTGAAACACAAATCCTGGAAGTACTTTCCATAGACAGGGCTTTCGATCTTCTTGACACTCTCTTCAACCTCGATCCACCACTTCAGGGTGTCGTAACTGAGCACAGGCCCCGGGCCAGATGGGTTGGTGTCGTTTGCGAGGAAGATCTTTTCGGCACGGTAGAAAGGTCCAAAATTCTCGTCGAAGTAGGCTTTCTCCTGTGCAGCGGCAGAAGACGGACTCACCCAGAGACGAGCAGGCTCCTTCTCGAGATCGAAGCGGAACAAACCAATACTAAGGATTCCAACAAAAAGTAGACTGAGCCCAATGCACCATCCAGGAAAGCGAGCTGCGATGTGGCCAAGCTGGTAGAAGGCTCTGTCGCATCGGTCATTGACCCAATATCTCTTAGTTGGGCGCTCGCGCATAGCCTCGGTATCAACCGGACCACCTTCATCTTCGTCGTCGCTATGAGAAGATTCATGGAGTAGTCTTGTCCTCTCAACGCGATGCTGCGAGTACTTTTGGTAGGCAATATGGCCGATGACGGCCAGAATCAAGGTAGACAAAAGAACACCATAGACGAACACAGAAGCGAATGAAAGACATGGTAGAAGTCCTACTTTGCAAGATTTGGAATCCTTGACTTCGGGAAGCTTCGGGCATACCTCCGGGCAATCAACACAAACGCAACGGTAATCAGGGTCCTCATCGTTGCATTTCTTCGGCTTCATGTCAACGGGGTGAAGCTCGGGAGCGTTGTGCTCTGTGGGAAAGTTGATTTGGAAGGGAGAGCCAGCGAAAGGTTTCTTGTCTCCGAGAAACTTGAGCATCTCGGTATAGTTCTTGGCACCGCCGCCAATCAAGTCCATGGCCTTGGAGTTTGCGCCACCAAACTTGACTTCCTTGCAACTGTCGTAGAAGCCGGAGCCATATTTTTCAGATACAAGCTGGTCGAGCTCTGTTACGAGCCTCTTACCATTCTTGGGGGCAGAGTCGGTCACATTGATAAAGGTGGACTGGTCAGGAGAGCAGGTAAATGTGCAGAAAAGGTTGAAGAAGTTGTCTTTGCACGCAGGACATGAGCCGATGAGGGTGTTTGGAGTACCGAGCTCGGACTTGAGTGATTTGACCTAGAGACAATGTTAGTACGATGGTCATCATGGTGCCTGGAGTCTACTCACTTGATCGAGAGTACAGCAGACAGGCCCAGTCCTCCATTTCTCGCCGCAAAGGTCAACAAGCTCATTGCGAAGCTCTTCATCAGGATCCTCAGCCAGACCGTTATCAACACATGGAAGTTCTTTTCCGAAAAAACCCTGCTTGCCACAATGGTCACGGAAAGCGCATCGTCCGGGTTCGTGCTTCGGGGTATATTGCTCAGCGAAACCTAGCCCAGCGAAAAGCACGGCCGCAGCTCCGAGCTGAGATACAAGGCCTTTATGCATCTCGAGATGATGGGGCCGCACGCGGCGGTGGATAGATATGGAGTCGTTGGTCTAGTTGGTCGCGGTTTGTGACCAAATGTGTGTGGATATCGCTGTTGACTCGACGTACAATGCGACGATAAGCATGTGGTGTATCTACTGGTGAGATGCTGGGAAGACAATCATAATAGATTGTACGAATGTGAAGGATGAAAAAGAGAGAAACCCTTCTGCGGGGAAACTCAAAACGGACGCGTCGGCAAAGCAGTCGCAACCGTTACAGTTACAAAAGGTCGAGACTGAGGCAGAAGTGGTTGGTGATGTCGTAGCTCGGTGACGGGTACAGTCCAAGCTTGAACGCAATGGCGGGTTAGCGGGTACTAACTAAGTTACCGGGGAGGTCACGACCTGCTGGGCCTCTGGCTGCGTCATTGTTTCTGCTGTCAAGGGTTAAATATGATTGGTCATTATCTTCAACTTGGGGGCTCATGCGCTGTAGAAGCCGGGGTTCAGGCCGGGGTGGAATTGATATGGGGTACGAGAAAACTTTACTACTGGATGCTCAAAAGACGGAATTAGTAAGTCAGCTTGTGCTGCTAGGCCATATTCCCATGCTTCGTTTATTTCTGCACCCTACACCCCGGAAGTCAGCTTTTCTGTTACCCTTCAGAACGGTCTTATGCATCTGCAGTCATGAATCATTGCAGTTTCCTCTGGAAATCACGTCTACCCTAGACATGCGCATGAATTTAATGTTTGACATTTGTGTCAGATCTTGAATATGCGTCAATGAAGTTTTCATATCCCTTCGCGTTTCATTTCAGTATAGACGACATACCGTATTTCTTTCAATATAACGCTTACATATTCCCTTTCGATAAAGCAGTGGTTGTCACTCGAAGCATTTCGACGCAGACGCACCGAGTTCTTTAACTTGACAACCTTATCTAGGCTTCTTCCAATGTGAGACATGCGCCCGCTAAAAGTTTCAAGTCAAATACAGCATCTGTGACGGTGAATAGGCCCGAAAAAGACAATACAGAAGTAAAGGCGCAAGAGGATAATTCGATCTCATTGCTACTCATTCACAAAGTGCAACTTCACTGTACGCTGTCTGCGGCACGTGATACAATAGTTAAGCATCTATCGCTCACTCCACCTACCTAAGGCTGAATTGATAGCCCTGAAAAACACCATCTTTTCCATGCGTCATTAGATCAGTCCTTTCCTAACGTCATTATACTAAACAAGGGGAGCGAAAACTTTGATAGCCAGCGACTTGTTCTTTTTTGGGTTTCTATGTCAAAGTATATCATGCTCTCTTCTGGAACAAATCATCTCAAAGCTCACTGTACTGCCCCTCCCCCAAAACCACAATGTCCAACGAATCAGAAGAACTTCTCCAGAAGCTGGTGGTAGGTGTTTTGTTATGATGACGATTGTTTGAATATGTATATAAGGCTGTTGTGATTTTATAACTATGGGCTCATATCTAGTGCGGCTTGGCTAATAAGATCACATAAACAATCTTGAGATATACCTACAAACCATCACTCTACTCATGGTGCTGAGAAACTATGCTGACATATTAAATCGTAGGAAAAATTCCGCTCACTTTTGGACGAAGCCCTCGTAGTCGCCATCGCCAGCGATCATGACCTCAGAGACGCTTCTCAGTACGAGTCAGCCCAGACTGTGCTGGAAGGTCTCGCTCAGCATGTCACGACAGAAGAGGCGACTGGATTCAACCCAAGCGGCATATCTAACACATTTGATGATGCAAACGGGGAGGGGAGCACCGCTGAGACAAACAGCCAGCAGGCTTCTCGTGCTCATGACACAGATACGACCTCTGCCAGTGATCAAACCTCGACATCCGCCAACACAACGTATTCCATACCGCGGCTGACTTCATTTGACGATGAAAGTGAGGAGAATAAGGTCCTTCTTCTGCAAAGCATGTTTAGTGAGCTCAAGGAATTTGATATCAAGCACTGCCTGAAAAAGGCGGATGGGGATGTTCAGACCGCGCTCGATGAGCTACTCAACATTCAGTACCTTAAATCGACTGGACAAGAGAAGAAAGGGATCGAGGGCTTCTTTGAGTCCGAGGACGGTACTACGAAAAAGAAGAGGAAAAATCGAAAAAAGGGCAAGAAAGCTCTTGGTGATGAAACTCCATCATCTAGCAGTGGGACTTCTTCTCCTTGTCCAGACGACCTGAAAAGCATGAAACGTATGGTCGCCCTACACGCTTCCCGGAAAAGTCTTCTAATATTTGTGTACAGGTCAGGATGAGATTGCTTATCTAGCAGATAGACTTGATCTGCCATTCGCCGTTGTCTCAGACATTTACTACAACAAACGGTGCGCCAGCGGCGCCGCAGCAGTTGAGATTCTGGATCAATACATGTCACAAGGTATTGAGACCCAGGATAAAGAAGGAAAGAAGTATGCGTCGGAACTCGCTCAGAAGTACCAAAACGTTCCAGAAAAGTACATGTCGACAATCGTGCAAGTCACAGGCTCCATCTCCCAGGAATCGGATGACATCGCTGCGCTTGTCAGCAAGCATTTTGTCAAGAATCCATGGACGGAAAAGCTTGATGTTAGTTATCAGCTTAGACCACTTCCGAAAGAGGATATGGAAGGATTTGAAACAGTTGCACCTGGAGGTAAGTCTAAGCTAGCCAGACCTGTCTCAGCAGGCACGAACTTTCTCTCAGTTGGGCCGTCAGCGTACGCGCAAGCCGCAGAGAGAGCGGGCCAATACAACCGAGCCAAACGAGAGGCAGCGGCCTCAGCAGCATCATTAAATCGGCGTGGTGCTTCCAACCCACTCTACCGCCAGGCGGCAGGATACTACTCCGAGCGTGCAAGAGAGCAGGCACGGTATGAGATGAGTGCGACGTCAACGGCCGCAGATCTCCTTGTCAACAACCAGAGCACATCGAATTCTATCGATTTACATGGTGTATATGTGCAGGATGGTGTGCGGATTGCCCGCCAGCGCGTGCAGGCTTGGTGGAATGGCCTTGGAGAGTTTCGGACTGATAAAGCGCGCCAACAGCCATTTACCGTCATCACTGGACTCGGCCGCCATAGTGCTGGCGGTGTATCGCAGCTGAGACAGGCTGTAGCTGCAGCTCTGCTACAGGATGGTTGGAAAATGCAAGTCGAGACTGGACGCTTTGTCGTCAAGGGTAGGCGATAAGCGCCAAGGATGCATTGCAAGGGTTGGGTGAGCCTCAACAGTGCCTCTTGAGCGAAACATGATTTCGTCGATAGTAGGACCTCTGAGGAAAATCTTATCCGAAGACATCAGCGGTTATGACAAAATGCTGTCGATACGGACAGGCCATATTTAATTTAGTATTATCTCGAGCTTGTTGGTTGTTGTACTATGTCCTGACATGACCAAATAAAAGAAAGGCTTACGCAAGTCTGATCCACCAAACGAACCCGAAACAGACACTGACGAATGGACGATCTGTAATAGCGCAGCCATCGCTATGGAAACTCAGGCTATGCAGGTTGAGGCTGTGCTAGGCACGCACGAAACAAGACGGCCTTTTGCTCTGACCCTATGGTTATTGTCGAAGGATTCGGCTCTTTCCCAGAAGGGAAATGCTTCAAGTCGCTGAAGTCAACATGCCCCCTGCGAACCTGTTGGTTGTGCTGCCGTGTTGTTGTCTTATAAGTACCAAGCTGTCTGACACCAATACAACACCATGGGGCCGTATCGCAACTCACAGAACTAACCACGAAAGTAAAGAAGAAAAGAACTACCGATTCAATTTTCAAACATGGCTGCCAAGATCCCAACTTCTCAGGCTACTTACCAGCCTCTTCCAAGAGAGGATCCTTCCGCTGCTTTACTTGAACCCTCCGAGAGAGATGACAGGGAGGATGGCAAAACGCCCGTTTTGAGGCTCAGTTTCTCTTTCATCCTACTTATGCGATTTTTGGTGGCCACAATCGTTATCACTGATGTCGTCTTCATCTGCAATCCCTACTACTCTCCCGGCTCAGCTGCCGTCTTCGCTATTGGAGGCATCCTGCTGGCCCTCTGGCATGCATCCCGTGCTTTGAAAGGCTGCTTCCCTGGTGGCAACCAGAACAATTTCAACCTCAAGATCGGAAGCCTGTTCTGCATGTGCGGTACATCGTCAAAGTCTCGCTCAAGCTCTTCCAAAGTGTGGCACTGTTTCATCAGCCTCATCGACTTTTCCTTTGGTCTCTTCTTTATCGGCCCAGCTGTCACAGCTATTGATTATAACAACTTTGACAACAGTGCAGTTGTTGGAGGTTTGAGTATTACCGTAGTGTAAGTATTCGTGTCTGGTCTTATGGGCTACAGCTGACATTCTATTGCAGTGTCCTACAGTCCGCCATTGCCTTCTTCAACTTGTTTAGCTTGTTCCGCAAGATGAGCATCGCCGTATACAAGGATGATGATGAGGAGGACCGCCTTTACTCCATCCCTGAGCTATTCCGTGATGAGGAAACCGAACCCCGCGATTCCATGTCTTCTGAGATCTAATGGTTCGAACCAAAAGGGGACATAAGAGAGGACAACGACTCATTACTGTTTCCCACTATGCTTCATTCATGGTAACATTACTCGCAAAATAGGGAGGCAGTGTCCAATTTGAACACGATCGATTTGATTGATGATTATGCCTTGTAAGGGCTTCACTGTCCTTAGAAATGATTATAGTGTGGTATATAAAGAAGCTATATCTTGGCAGTCACCTGGTCCCGGAGCGTCAGAAGAATTGGCCGCTGATAGCCTCAAAGACAAAATTAAACAGCTAGTTCATGCTGCTTAGATGAGACTCTTAGGCTATTGGTTTCTGTCACCCAGCCTATCAACCCTGAGAGGTGTTTAATGTAGTAAACATGGGATACGAACTGCAAACTCTTTTTCTGTCTCCCTTGACCATCTCTACTGCTTCTTCATTTGAAGATCCCGTCCAACCTTGTCCCACACAGCCGAACCCGTGGTGAAGGTAGTAAAGAACATAGCCAAACTGACCAGACCGGGGTCCAACTTGATCCAGCCAACAGTGGTTGTAGGAAGAAGCATGTCAAGAAGATCGGAGACGAGGGCGCGGAGAAGGACGTAGCCCTCGCTGTTGAGCTTCTTCATCCAAGCGCGTCGCTCGGCTTTGCGCTTAGCAACAATACCCTTGAGCCGCTCACGCTCCTTGTCGAGCTCCGCCTTGGACGATTTTTCAGAAAGAGTAGGAACTTGCTTCTCGGCAGAGACAATTTCGGCCGTGTTCTCAGTAGAGGTTGTGCTCACGCTTTCACGGGTGACGGCCGCGGGTGGGCTGGACACAAGACGATATAGTCTGATAACAGAGACAAGAACAGATGTGTAAAGTCCAGCGAACCAGAACAGCTGAGACTGGTAGTCGATCTCGCTGAACTTCTCAGGGCTGAAGATGCGCAGGTTGTCAATACCGCAGAGATCCAGGAGGGTCACAGTCTCCATCATACCAAACATGCCGAAGCACGTCTTACTCACGATGTCGAGCCAGGCATCGAGGCCCTTATCACCTTGAGCGACATAGACGTTCCATCCTGCCTGAAAAGTGTCCAGGAAGCGGAAGAAGCGAATGAAGCGCCGCGAGACGTTGATCTGACCGCCCAGTGAGCGGAGAGGAAGCGTGGAAGAGACCTTTGGCTCGACAAAGGCAAAGAGAGCCGGGTACCAAACGAGGAGAGAGCAGATAGCCTGGAAACCTCGAAGAATTCGCTCAATGCCAACTGGACAACTGTTAGTGATGTTTTTAGTGGTAATATCCCATGAGAAATACCCAGATCCGTCCCGAAGGCAACGAAGTGCTCGAATGTACCAACCATCCTGACTCAGGAGGAGGGGGTCTTGGGATGGGTTGTCTGTGGTTGTTAGAAGAGCCATGAGATGAGGACTACGGGACATACTTTAGACGGTTGAAGCTGATAAGAGATGACAGTGAAGAGAAGAAATGAGAGAAGCTCAAAAGACCACAGCTGGCAACTTATGTAGGTTCAATGCAAACAAACAATTCTCAAATTATTGACCTCAAACAGTTAGGATAGTGTTGAATAGGCGGTGTTGACATGGGTCCGTCTCGTAGTGCGATATTAGTGGATCGCCACGTCTATCGATGTACATGACTACGTTTGTTTGTATGTATGAGCTGGCTACGGGAGGAAATAAAAGATAAGGCATAAACTTGAGGTGTAGAAGATAAATTGCTCAAGAGTCTCAAAGATACTTTGCATAGTCTAGACTAATGATTTCGTCTCTAATGCTTCGGCAGCCAAGTTTTCTGATACCCCGAGGACTGGCAATTTAGTTGAATCACAGTCATGTAATCATTCGCAATAACCAGACAACACTACAAACAGGCTCAAAGAGTTTACTTAACCAACTCTGACTCCCATTGAACAATAAGTAAATATAACACAGGGCATCTACCTAATAGTCGTAGTTATGCACAAGTAACGATGCGATACACATCAATCTTCATCCCTTCCCCATATATGACCGTTTGCTATCCAAGTCACCCAATTATTGACCAGGAGACACGAGCTTTCCTTGAGCCCTGGCATTGTGGTTCCAACCGCCAGCAAGGGCCTCACCACCATGCTCCTGAGAGAACTTCTGGATACGAGCCTCAAGCTCAGGTCGGAAATGTCGGATAAGACCCTGAATAGGCCAGGCGAAAGCCTCACCCAAAGCTGTCACGATAGTTAGTATAGGCAAACGAATATTTTCAAGGATGAACATACCGCAAATAGTGTGGCCCTCAACCTGCTTGGTGAGCTCCTGGAGCATGTCAATCTCACGCTCACGAGCCTGACCCTTCTCAAATCGCTTCATCATCTGCTCTGTCCACTTGCTACCCTCTCGGCAAGGTGTGCACTGACCGCAACTCTCGTGGCGGTAGAAGTGGCTGAGACGGCTAATAGCTCGAACAATATCGGTGCTCTTATCCATGACGATAACAGCGGCCGTACCGAGACCAGACTGGCTGTCCTTGAGGGCATCAAAGTCCATCAGCTGGTCATCACAGACACTCTTGGGGAGAACGGGAGTGGAGGAACCACCGGGAATGACAGCCAAAAGGTTGTCCCATCCACCTCGAACACCACCACAGTGCTTGTCGATCAACTCACGCAGGGGGATTGACATCTCCTCCTCAACAGTGCAGGGGTTGTTGACGTGACCAGAGATACAGAAGAGCTTGGTACCCTGGTTTCGCTCACGACCGAAACCGGCGAACCAGCTTCCTCCTCGTCGGCAGATAGTAGGGGCAACGGCAACAGTCTCGACGTTGGTGACAGTGGAAGGGCATCCGAAAAGACCGACGGCAGCAGGGAACGGAGGCTTAAGACGGGGCTTGCCGGGCTTGCCCTCAAGGGACTCAATAAGAGAAGTCTCCTCACCGCAAACGTAGGCACCGGCACCTCGGTGCAGGTAAACGTCGAAGTCGTATCCAGATTCACAGGCGTTCTTTCCGATCAAACCGGCGGCGTAGGCCTCGTTGATGGCTCGCTGGAGAACAGCAGCCTCCTCAACGAATTCACCACGGATATAGATGTAGGCGGCAGTCGCGTTCATGGCTCGGCCAGAAATAAGACATCCTTCAATGAGCTTGTGTGGGTCCTTTCGCATAATCTCACGGTCCTTGCAGGTTCCGGGCTCACCCTCATCGGCGTTGACGACGAGGTAACGGGGCTTGTTATCCTTGTCCCAGTCCTTGAAGTTCATGAAAGACTACCGAGCGTTGGTGTTAGAGACAATTGATGCTGGTTCGGCCTCTTGGCCCTTCAAACCAAACACTTTTGGGAGAAACCTACCCATTTGAGACCCGAGGGGAAACCAGCACCACCTCGTCCTCGAAGACCAGAGGCCTTGACCTCGCTAATGATCCAATCGTGACCCTTGAGGATGATCTCCTTGGTCTTGTGCCAGTCACCCATCTTCCTGGCACTCTTGAGGTCGACGGGGTATCGGTTGTAGAGGTTCTGGAAAATGCGATCCTGGTCTCGAAGTCCTCCGTATGTTCGCTTCGGGGCACCGTCCTGGACAGTAGCCAGACCCCTCACGGCGGTCCGTGAGAGGCCGACGGCCTTCTTGGGCGCCGTTCTCGTGGACAGCATTGTGCTCGATCGTTGTCGGGTGGCGGTTTGGAGATGGTTGAACGTCGTCAGGATGCGGCACTTCAAGTTTCCCGGACAAGATCCATTTCGTGACCGGGTGGTTCAGAAATAGCGGCCTAATGATTGGCCAATCCATTACGCGATTATTCAGCCACTTCTGATAGCCAGGACTTATGCCAGCAGTGGGTCGAAAAATAACGGGTGAGTCTGATAGGCTTGACAGAAATTCACAGTAAGATTACGACCAATAAGGCATGATAGTGATTCTGTCACCGCTCTTACACTACAGTGAACAGGAAGTCCAGTGTAGTATTATTTCTGGTCCACACTTGGCTACAAGTCGCTTTCATCAAATCCGTTAAGCGCATCTTTTGACTTTCGCCCCCGATTTGCCTCTACGATTCCAAGAGTCATAGATAGACCCTTGCAACCTATATCACGTAATCACTCAGCCGGAGCTTTCGATTCGACGGCGCTGATCAGCGGTATCGCAACACCAACAACGCTATCGTGGGTTATCGATACAAGCTTCACTTTGGTGTCTTATCGTTTTGAAAAGCAATGCGAACTTCCCAATATAACAAACGTGCGATGATAACTTGAGTCGCCTTCGTCATGTCTAGCAAAAGAAATTCGATTCTTCCTGCCATTGATCGCAGCGGTCCCAGACCACCCGTCCATTTTTCCTCGTCCCTCGTTATATCCGGCAATGCGATCCTCCAAGGGACACACTCAATCACTATGCAGACAGAGACAATAATTCACCCTCGGTCGAAATTCGAGTCAAACTACGGGTCTATCCTAATTGGGCGTCGATGTCTTGTTCACGAACGGACGCATCTGGGAGCTCGTCCTGCAGACCGCGATACTGCGAAGCCTGGTGGTATAGTGTTGGCAGACTACGTCACAATAGAGGCTGGCTCGATCATCGAAGCTGGCGGAACCGAGATAGGTGAGGGTACTGTTGTTCAAGCTGGAACAGTTGTAGGAAGCGGTGCCAAAATTGGCAAGGTAAATATAGCCTTTCTCAATCATCAGGAACAGGGGCTAACACATTATAAGAACTGCACCATTACACACATGTCCAAAATTGCCCCCGGCACTGTGTTACCGGATAACACAGTAGTGTTCTCGAACGGCACAAGACGAATCGACCGACGTGAGCTTTCTGACCAACGGAAGCTTGCTTTGATCAAGCAGCTCGCAGTATTGCGAAAGATGATACCCAACGATGCGGATAAATTTAAATAGAGATACCCAGAAAATAGTCATGGCAATTTAATGTTCATATTGCATTAAACGATCTTTTGTGATAACGTGATCTTTCTTCAAGTCTATAATTGCAAAAACTGGCATTCATCTCCCGTGCTTCCAAGTGTCATGTCTTTTGGTGCTCCAAAGGGTATATATATATCAACAGAAACAAACAAATAAAGGAAAAAGACTGAAAACATCCGCTTTTTATCTTCGGCAGTCTCTGTGGAACAGAGTCAGCCCTGTGATTACCATCATTATAGCCCATCGCTCTCCCAAAAGACCCGTCAAGCCTGTTCCCATAAATCGGTAATGTGCAACCTTTGTTAAGCTTCTCCCGTTACCCATGGCCCAAGCTGCCACAACTTCATGTCCCATGCTGTCTCTGAATCCACCTGGGACAAAACCCGTGTTGGCTCCTGCTGGGGGGCCTTGAGCCAAACGAACCAGCTTCCACCCATGATAGTAGCCGCCCAGACTTGCTACAGCGTCACCACTAGAGCGCCTCCATTCAAAGGTTTCTCGCGGCCCATTCCCGCCTGGGCCGACTTCGATAGAGAAGCTAAAGCCGGTGCTGAGACCACCGTGAGAGCCCACGGGCAAGACTCGTTCGCGAGCCAATGGAGCCCCTGATCCTGGCACCGGAGGGAGTTCGACTTCGAAGGAGAGACTCATGAGCATGAAGTTTGCAGAAGCCAGTGGCGGGTACGACTCGTCTGGACCAGAATGCAAGAGGACTGGTGGTGCATTCGAGAAACCAGAATGCACTGAGCAAACGTAAAGAGGCCGCTGTTGGTGCTCTGCCAGGGTGAAGGAGACATTAGGCCAGCCTTGAGAATAAAGGTTAAATGCGGGTGGAAACTGTCTTGGAATAGCTGGCGGTTGACTCGGTCCGGCAGCTGGGGGAGGAGAAGGCCGTGTCGACGCTTCAGCCTCTGGCGGTGGTGGTCTTTGTGACGAAGCCTTTTGGTAACTGCTTTGACTCTCATCATACGAAGGCGGCGGCTCATCCGGCACAGAAGAATCATGTGTCGGTACTATTCTCCCTAGGAGGCCCATGATGTTGAATGTAAGTGTGACGTCGGTGTCTATAACTTTAGAAATTCAAGAGTTTATAGCATGCAACGTCTCTTTATCACCAGATTTGAGAACAACTTCAGTAGATCACAGGGCAGCTTGGAGAAAATTGTAATCAGTATGTTATTAGGGAAAGTATTTGGCATTGGAGTGGCAGGTATCAGGTTTCTATATCGACAAGCATTTAGGTTTATGCCGAGCAGTGACATCAGTCAAATGCTGGCAGAATGTGGCTGTGACAAGCTAGATTGAGGCTGTGCTATCCAAATATTTATGCAATCTATGCATCCACCTGATGTAATGATACTTGACTTGTGCAAACCAAAACGGCCAGCGAAGAATTGACAACCGTTATAGACGTCGGCCAGCCACATCACGTTGCCGGTATCCGACGGTATGTGGGCAGTTCCATGATAGAAATCTTTCGTTATGAGAAAGCTAACCATAACTATGCGAATCACCCAATCAGAAGTCTGGTGACACGTCGTCTATATTTGTATGCACATGCATGGAGCCTACGGAAGCCCTGGAATGAAAGACCATGATGATGCTAGAAGCATGCATCGTTAGTACGTAGCTATTCCGGGGAACTTGACATTCGAACACGCGTATCCGTACCCACCCCCAGTTGATGAAACCAAGGCTAAGACTGCAGCTATGATGTCGATGTTTCTGACAAACAATGGCATGTCCAAGCCAGTGGAAAAAGCACGTGCTGGCCGCGCATGATGATCCAGGTTATTGCCTTGTAAAGTTATATGATTATACACGTGGGTTAGTAAAAAGCATCATCACGTCACGACATTGGATTCTAGGTAAGTAGATACTTGTAATGATAAAAAGAATACCGGTCAGTTAGTCGTCAATTCATTCTATAATAGTCCAAAACCCATTTCAATGCAAAAACAAGTCGTAAACCAGTATCTAATGTATATGATATGCAATCCATCCAACACCCAAGATGTATTTTTATCGCTCCAGAATAACATGATTCCAAACACTGTACATGCTATGTAAAAACCAAAACTTTTAAAAATGAATTCCCAAATGCAGTAAGAAATTACAAATGCTGATGCCACGCTAAACATAATGTGTTGTACAAAGAACGTTTAGAAACTGAAGAGCGCACTACGACGCTTGCCCAGAGGGTAGATGAGCAGCGAACTCATAAACAGTCCAACAGCGATACCGATGGCGATCTGAATCATGGAGGCAGCAACGCTAAACACCAGGTTGTCTGGGTTAGAGCCCTGCGTAAGCTGCACAGAAGATGTTCCTTGAATCTCGCCAGTCGCGTTGGTAAGAGAGTTGGCAACTTGCAGACCGCTGAGCAGTCCTCCGGTAGATGCAAGACTTCCCGGAACTTGACAGAACACTGCAGGAATGAGAATCGCAGCTGCAACGCCGTGTCGAAGTCGAGAGTAGAGGTTGGCAAGCAGACCGACAGCGAAAGCGCCGAGAGTGCTGGAAATCTGAGGGCTAGAAATGAACCTCTGGGCGGACCAGTAGTTCACCATGTATCCAGCGAAGGAAACAATGACCATGACGGGCATCTGACGCCATTTGGCCTGGTAGATGACGCACAGGCTGACGACAAAGGGAGGAACAAATATGAAACCGTAGTAAGGGTTCATAGCGTTGGGGCATGTTGTGGTGTTGGATGGCTCCGAGTTAAACAATCCGTAGAGAGCGGCGCCGACAGTGATACCGAAACCGAGGAGGAGTGAGTAGATGACAGCGTATACGATTCGAATTGAGCCGGGAACGATGGCGCGGGATTGAAGTTCGAGAGCAGAGCACACTGATTATACATGTTAGTGATATCATCTCCAAGTACACAGATCCGGATTCAACTTACAAACCATGTAACCGGGCAGCAGCATGACGATACCGCCCTGGGCCAATGCGCCGAAACAGAAGATCTCTTCGCCATCCTTTCGGATACTACCAAAGGTTCTGGCCAAGAAGCTGACAACAATGGTAGAAGACACTTCGAAAACGTTGCTGTAGAGAGCAGAGTTGGGAGCCACAACAAGTTGCAACACTCCAATAAGACAACCAAAAGCGAAGATGAGGGGAAGATCAATCAGACGTGCGCCAAAAGAGAAAGGGGCAGCGGTGGCACTCATGAGTCCAAACATGACAACTCGAAGCCACTTGTGGAACTTGTCCTTGCCCTTCATCAGATTTTCGAGCTTTTCGGTCGCTTCCTCGACACCACAGATGTCGTGCATAACTTCTTTGTAGATGAGATGGACGTCCTTGAGCTTGCCGAGATCGATACCCTGACCGGTACGGACAATTCTGACCTCAGTCGTGTGAGTGGACTTGTCGTCGAAAGAAATGATCATGCATCCCGGTAGGTAAAGGAATTGGCCATCGATCTCGAGGACTCTGGCCGTCATACTGAGGTACTCCTCCAGTCTGTGGGTGGGAGCTCCATATAGCATGAGGGCACGACATAGTTTAATGATGTAGCCTTGTCGGGCCAAAGTCTCGGCGATGTGAACAGTGATGCGCGCTTCTTGCTGCTGCCAGAGTCCGCTCAGTCGGTTGGCGCTGTGAGTTCGTCGGTTACCCGGTCTCTGCGGTTTCTTTCCATTCTTCTTCGCCTTGTCGCCGCCTGCGTCGTTGGGATTGGCAAGACGGGACGAAGCCTCAATGAGGTTGGCAAGTGTATCCTGTGACTTGTTTGCGTCGTACCATTTGCGTCTGGGCGTAGAAGCTCCAGACGGGGTGCCCTGAACAGTGGGAGTGCCATCGCTGATGACGGAAGAGGTAGAGGCGGCTCGGTGGTGTGTACCTTTGAAAGATGGCTCTGGTGGCTTGTAAAGCTTCAGCAGTTGCGACAAAACACTTCCGCGATATTGTTCTGGTGCGGGCACATCGAAGACTCCGTCAAAGTTTCCGTCGTTCAGTTCTGTCAACTTGCGCTCCTCGGCCTGCTTTCCTTTTCCCTTGTCTTCGGGCGAGTTCTGGTCAGTGCTGGCGCTGGGTCCGAAACGCTGGGTGTGTGATCGGACGAGCTTGAAAGCCTCCTCTTTCAAGCCATGCCCCTCCTTGTCCTCAGATGGAAGCTTTTGGAAACCTTCCTTGCTGCTGCCAGATTCGGTGAGGTCCTGGAGGGGAATGCTGGAGCCAAACGGGCTATCGAAGCCTGGTGTTCCAACGGTGCTGGATTCTAGCGAATCTCGGTCTATAGCAGATGAATCATTGTGGATGTTATCTGCCATGATGCGGGCACGTTCTCGTGCAGCAACCATGGCCTCCTTTGACTCAGGATCCGACTCATCGTCGGTATCCTTGAGAGTCTTGACAACTTCGGCAGAGCTACCGCGTAATAGTGAAGGTCTGGGCTTGGCAACACCTGGAGCTTGCGGAGTAGCAGGAGGGTTGGCTGGGGTCGGTGGGGGGTTGGCAGCAGCGTTGCTGTTGAACCTCACGCGTGCCTTGTCCTTCCTGAGGGCAGCAGCAGCAGTTACTGGGCTTGACGGTCCTTGTGTCTCGGATGCAGTAGCAACTGGCTTGGGTAGTTCAGGACCAAGTTCGAGGTCCGGATCGTCCTTGATATCCCTTGAAGAGCCTTCCATTGGGGGTTTGAGTTTACAGTATGTATGTAAGTATAGTATAGTATGCAAATCAGGGTATCAGTTGATGAAAGTTTTAGTAGTGTAACGAGCGTGTATAGGAGGAGAAAAAGATGGGACTATGACCAAAGATGAACAGGGATAAACTGGAGATGCTCGAGAGATTCGTGGGGATGGGATTCGTGAACAGGACAGGATTTACGTTTATTATTATACGATCCAGTCAAAGGGATCCATCAAAAGGTGAGTTATGGTGCAATATCGTGAGTATGTGCGACTATACTTTGACTAAGACGGGCCCTGACCATGTCCGGCAAAAGCAGCGATCATCTTGGCTCGTACAAGACCTACCAATTGGCCCCGTGACGTAGGATGTGGAGGCACAAGGAGGGAGCATTCGAGCCTAGAAGTCTTGGACTTTTCTTGGGAACTTATTGCGAAACCGCTTCGTAAGTTTTTGTTATGTAAGTTCACGACGTAGTGGCTACCGGAAGGTTCTCCGACCGGCAGTCCGGGGGTTGGCCGGCCCACTCGGATGAAAACACTAATCAGACTCATGACTCTGAGCGGTTCTATTTTGGAGGGAGACTTCATAACAACAATAAGGAGGTGAAAAAAAAAAGACAGGGGAGCCGATAGTCTAGACTTGAGTCCCGGAGCCCAACTGGAGCCGCATCGCTAAGCTACTGGAATATATCCATAACTAATACTCTGTCCATCTACCATCGCAGTTCGCCTCGACTGTAGTTCTCCAAGAGAAATTGTCAAGGGCCTGTCTACTAAGCTAGCATACCAAATAGTACCTAGTCTCGGTAAACCAATGCACGATTCGTCTTGTTTTTACCTAATTCAGTAATCTTCTAGTGGATCTGTTCCTGCAGGGACTTTTTCCTAGTTTCACCCAATGGCGCCTGTTACCGAGAACATCTTTGACAGGGAGCCATTGCCGTGTTACGGAGCACGAAAAGGGCAAAGTCTGTTCTAAACGGTCGATTGCTTGTACTCGAAACGCTACAAGTTGCACAAATCAAGCATAGCAACCCTTGCACGGCATAAAACCCCATCAGTAGCGTATAATTACTAGCAGCTATAATTTAGTTTCGGCCGGGTCAGGGGAATAAGATTGATCTTGGTTACTAGCTATATCCAAATACAACATCAATGAATATCAATGCGTCCTCTACGGATATAGTAACCATGATTTCCATCCGTCACGTAGATCGACCCATTCCAAACGGTCCACGCAATGTATGTGGATTGGATTCGTCACGATGTAAACGTTACTATATTTGTACAGTACATCAAAATATATAAAGTGGCACGACGGTCCGTCCAGTTGATACATCGATCGGCAACGCGCAATCGCATACCCGCATAAACACAGCTCCTAATCTCGAGGTGTAATCAGTGTGTCATGGCATTCTCAAACAATTTTCGTAGCTGGTCCTTCTCCGCTTCCAGTTCTGTAGACAATCCTGGTGCCAGCATCAACACACGTGCCTGAGGAATGGTACCCTCGACAAGGGCCTCAATGTGTTCCGTGCCAAAGCCTAGGTCCTTCAGACCCTTGGGCTGGTCACCCAGCTCCGCGAGAAACTTTGTGAGTGCCTCTGCGAGAACTTCGCCTGCACTCTCTCGCTTCACGTTGGTGATGTCTACGCCAAAGGCCTCTGCCGCTGCCAGGTGACGGTCTGGATTCGAAGCAGCGGTGAACCGAAAGACAGCCGGAGCGGAGACGGCCACAGAGACACCGTGAGGGATAAGGGGCGAAGCGACCTCGTAGCCTTCGTGACTGTAGCCCGGGTTCTGGCCTGAAATGGGGTACGACATGCCTGGGTTCGGATTAGTTTCAAGCAGGGGCGAAAAAGGAAAGAAAAAAAAAACCACAAAGAATGCACTAACCGTGACAGAGATGAACTCCGGCATTACCGAACCCAACGCCGGCCAGCGTAGATGCCAGTAGCATCTTGGATTGGGCCTCAAGGTCGTCAGGGTTCTTCACTGACCGAGGGAGATACTTGACTGTATCACGGAGCGCATGGAACGAAAAGACATCAGAAATGGGGTTGGCGCCCTGGTATGCTGGACGAAGAATGGGATTTGTTGGTCTAGGGGTTCGCTCGTTATATGGAATGGCGGTCCAGGACTCAAGCGAATGGCACAAAACATCGAGGCCTGAAGCAGCCTTGACAGCGGCTGGCATGGTCCTGGTGTTGAGGGGGTCGCAGATACCAAGTGTGGGCTTGAGGTTTCGATGAGCGACTCCAGTCTTTGCTCGCTTAGACACAAGGTCAAAGATTGCAGTTCCCGTTGTCTCACTACCCGTGCCGGCCGTTGTAGGAACGGCAATGAGTGGTGTTAGCTTCTTATCGACGGGACGGCCCTTGCCTAAAGGAGCGTTGACAAAATCCAGGAAGTCAGCGTCGGGATAGGCTGTGTAGAGGTTCATGAGTTTGGCCGTGTCTATGACTGAGCCACCACCGACGGCCAGGAAAGCATCTGGTGCATAGGGACGGGCCCAAGCAATGGCTTCTTTAATACTACCGCACTGTAAGTGAACTGGCTCCGAGGTTCGTCTATTTAGTCCAACTTACGAGCTATCCTTTGGCTCAACACGAACCTTGGAATACACTTCAAAAGGAATGCCCTCGCGAGTGAGTGCTTCACGGACCTGTCTCATGGCATCCAACTTGTTGACGTTCTCATCGGTCACGACACAAACACGCTTAGCTCCCATGTTCTTCAGGTCCATGCCGACTTCTTGCGTGACGCCAGGACCAAATCTGATAGACGAAGCGGCCATCTCAAAGGCATACTCCTTTTGACCTGGGTGCGTAGTTGGAGTAGCATACTTGCGCTGATGAGCGTGCTTTGATGGTGTAAAGGTTGGTGGCGACTGATGGTATCCCGGGTTTGAGTGACAAGGACATGAAGGTGGGTGTGTATACTGAATAGTACGTAGCAAGCTGGTAGCTCGCTTAGCAGCCTAGATAAAGAAAAGATGTGTAAGTTATCTCGAAATGAAGCTGCTCACTCAGAGTGCGTCAAGTAGCACAATCCGCCTTGACACTGGCTTGAGGGACTGTCACGTACATTGGGAACAACTCTCACTGAAGGGACCATGCTGGATGTTAATCACCGAGACTGATTGATACAAGTGCAATGAGATTCACGATGAACTGGGTTTCGACAAGGGTTCGAGGTTATTTCAGCTTCTCTGATAAAACGGTTATAACGGGAAAGGATAGCTTATTATGTATGTACAACCTCGGCTCATGGAGGACCAATCCCCCGATCTGCGGGGTGAACCCAGGCCGATCCGGGGGTGCAATGATGCGGGTTGATTCGTGAGGGGAAAGCGGATCTTTGAGCTCTGAGAAGGAAGTTGAATTGAGAAATTTCCTAATTGGGCATTTCGCTGACGTCGTTTTGGAGACATGATATCGCAACACCAAATTATAGTCAATTGACTATCACAAGATCCAAGCTTTTTTTTTTATTGTGAATTGCTTATTACCTGTGAATAACTCTACCTGCGTGTGAACCTAGATTGAAGGACCGTTGTGCTGGCGATCTACTCTCACGCATGCCAGAAGATTGAAGCAATTAACTACTGAAAGCTCGAGGGATGAAATCAATGATTCAGTATACATAGGTAGCATGTCATTTTGGACTAGCCTGCAGTTTGGTTTTTTTTTTTCTTTTTTTTTTTTTTTTTTGGCACATTGCAGCTCAGAAATCAGATTCTCCAACGACCTCTTCCCCTATAGGTTAATTACCACAAAAATGGAATGAGTTTGTTCCCCTCGACGTAGGTGATAAACTACGATCATCCCAGCCAGCTCTGCCTCCAAACGACCGTTACTGGGTGCTCAGGCAAGAGGCCAACATCGAAAACTGGTTCAATGTTAACGTTATCGGCCCCGTACTTTCCGCATGGCGTAGACACCCTAACGTGACTCAATTATCTCACTCGACAGCTCTCGGACAACCTGGACAACCCTCCATAACGAAACGTCATTCATCTAGGAGTCTGGCTGTAGCAATTTCGTAGACGCAAACCAGGACAAGCTTTCACAAGAGCTTCGAGGGTGTCTCTTGGACCAGCCTGCATCCGTCATCACGCCAGAGGTTTCGTCTGGACCAGTATTCGCGTTGGATTTTCACTTTCATGGTTATGGATCGATAATATGCTGTATCCTAATACTTATGCAGGTTAGCTAAATAAACACTCCTTGGGGCGGAGGAAAACTTAGCTAGTAAAGCACAAGACGAAATTATCAGGTCAGTCTATAATTCTTAGAGGAGACTCTTAGGCTCTTTATTTTCTGTACCGTAAACTTACGTCTTATGTTTTATTTCCTCCCCTAGCCATAATACAATATGCTTTCCAACGTGCAGGTTTGCAACGAACAAGTCCCTATCAGGGCATTTCCAGGAACTTACTCTCTTCTTAAACACAGTGAGAACTTACTATATTAATAATAGGTCTCATTTATTCTGATGATTAGTATATAGTGATGACTGCTTGGAAAATAAAATTACTTACACAGCACATACTCAGATACGCATCGTTTCGACAACTAGCTGGGTAAGTATTTCAACAGCTTGAATGAGTCAAGACTATATACTAAGTCTACATCACGAAGGACCTGTCCCTGTAGTGTCCAAAGTCAACAATTCTTAAGACCGTTAAATAGTTAAACTTCCATTGTTTGCTCTGAGCTCGATGCACACCATTCCCAAATGTGGCTCAAAATACCGCTGACCTCATCATGTGGCTTATCTATTGGTTCTCGACACATGACTTTGATTATGTGGCTCGTCAACAGGATATTCCTATTACTCTGATGCTTTGTAGGTAAGTATATTAAATGATGATGGAAGTTGAGAAATACAAGTGATGTACTAGAATATGACAAGAATAATTCTAGGGTCAAATCTTGGTACGTACTAGAATTACCGACTACAGTACTCGAAAACCATTTATATTCTCGCAGCTCCAAGCTGCAGTGGAGCATCAGAGGCAGGTACGCAGCCTAAGCAAGTGTCCACCCGAAACCTCCACCTCGAAATAGGGAACCTCCAGCCACATTGACCTCGACCGACCTCGACGATTTGTCCTCCAGCTACGACGTCAACATCCAACACATACCAACTGCTCGATACGAAGGCGCGAGATAACGCGCCTGGGACTGCGCAGCCACTCGTTCGATTAATATCTCGACTTGGCAACAATCCCACACCAAACCGTTACTCGACAGGAAGAACATGCCTCCTTGCTCACCTTGATGCTCTGTGTGATTCCCTTCTCCGAACTCCCTCATGGACCGCGCAAACGGGGGTGGCCTCGGCGCGGCTGCGGCTGCCAGCAGGGCGGAACGATTCGAGGATGAGAAGCGACGCATTATCGAAAGCTGCTTCAACAAGAAGGATGTTGATGGCTCTCGTAAGTCTCGCTATACTTTTGTCCAGCCAAACTTTTATCCACAGAAGCTAGACTGTTGATGTCGCTTAAACTCGACGATTGGGACAAGTTCGCACCCGGTTCAACCAACTGACAGAGTCGAATAGTTCTCGAAACATACATCACCCATATCCGAATCACCGAATACTCCTCCTATCCTACGACCCCTCCTCCACCTCAGGCGCGGAATGCTGAAACTCAGAAACCTCGAATCATTATCGTAGCTGTGCGCAAATCCGGACGAGTTCGCTTACACAAATCCAAAGAAAACCAAAATGGCACGTTTTCGATTGGCAAGACATGGAACCTCGACGACCTGTCACGTATTGAATCGTACACTGGCCCCGAGGCCAGACCGGACTATCGCGATTGGGCTGGCGATACTGGTTTCCAAGTAACACTCGGAAAACCCTATTTCTGGCATGCCCAGACGGACAAAGAGAAGAAGTTCTTCATCGCCAGTCTTATCAAGATATACGGCAAGTACACGGGTGGAAAGACGCCGGAGCTTGCAGGGTTTGAGCAAAAGGAGTATGACCAGGTTATGGGAGCTACGAGACGACCAGCAACCGGTGGCTCTAGACCTCCTCCTCCTCCATTGTCTGAACAAACCACCAGCCAGAATGCGAGTGCTCCTCCTCGTCCTATACATCCAATGCACCCTTCACACCAAGGGCAACAAGGAAATCAGGCGCGCGAGGGGCAATCAGCAGCTGGGCCTCAAGATGTACCCCAGTTCATGACACCTCCTGTTCGTCCCGCGCACTCAAACCTTGGCGCTTCGCCTGTTGGAAGCTTCGATTCGAGTGCTTCGAGAGAACGTCCGCCTGCACCTCGATGGATGGCACAAAACAACAAGAGTCAGGATTCCGTTGCGACATCCTTAACTGCCAGAAGTGATGACGGTTCCAGTCTACCACCACGATCCCGTAATGGCATCAACGGACCAGGGTCATATGGTAGATTTGGAGAGCCTGCCGATAACCGAACACCAGCTGTCCTTACACCTCCTCAACCTCAGCCTTCGCCCAAGTTGCAACCGCCAGCCATTCTCTCACCCCCTCAACCTCCTCAGCCTGTTCCTTCACCCCTTCAACTAGAAAGACCACCACCGGAGAGGAGACGGCCGCCTATGGATCCAACTCGCCCTCAGGATCGAGACTTGGTCCCGCCACCATTGATCAGCCCCAACAAGGAGCCAATGGCCCCTCCACCACGCAGTAGTGAACGTGTTGTGCCAAGAATGGACAATGCAAGCCAGAAGTCGGCAAACAGTTCTTTCAATGGAAGTGTTTTGGAGCAACCGAATCCGCCACCCACAGGACGATTACCAGATCCGCCGAAACGTGAGCCACTTCCTACGCCTGCTGCTCTCAGGCCAGGGTCGTCACAATCTCGTTCGTCAGCTCAGACTCCAAATCCTACGCCAGGGTATCAGCAGGCTGCGGCGCAAAGCTCTACTTCAAGTCCTGCTCGAGGCAACACATCAAGTCCTGCACCAGCTCCGGCTCGTATGCATAGCCCTTCGCCAGCCCGTGTACCCAGTCCTGCGCCCGCCCGCGCACCTAGCCCTTCACAAGCTCATACCCCAAGCCCCGCCATGGCTCTCTCTCCTGGTTCTGGAGGAGGTTCCTCAGATGTCTCACCAATGACAGTGAGTGTGCCCAGATTTGCAAACATACAGCAGCCACCTCCAGAGCTGCCCAAACAAGAAACACCCAAGCTAGATGAGCCATCGCCCGGAGAGCGGGCAGCGGAACAATCCGACTTGGACTCCAACCCATCTCCAGCAATCTCAGGCGAAGAGTCAAGGCCTGGCCTGGGTCCTATGATCAAATCGAAAAAGTCCAGAAACGAAATTGCTGGCGCTTTTTGGAAGGCTGCATCTGCGGCAAATGCCGCCACTGCATTCAAACCCAGACCGGGTGGTGCTGCAGAACGTATGCGTCTTCTGAGGACCAAGACAGACGAGGGACCAGATGGCATCAGCGGTGTTGTGCCTGCGCCACCAAGGCCCTCCGAACAAGCTACACCCGATGAGACTCCCACGGAAACACCAAAGACCGACGAAGAAAATAAAAAGTTGGAGCAGCCGAAGCCAGTCGAGCCGCCCAGTAAGTCGACCAACCGAATGTCTCTTGTTCCTGAAGTCAAGATCACTGTCCCAGCGAGCAGGCCTACTAGTATACATGGCCCACCGCAGGAAGTGCAAAAACCAACTGAGCCGGAGAAGAAAGAACCGCGCCGCTCCATTAATGCGAGTAACGACATGAAGTACCTCCAGTCATTGGGCGTCAACCCTGCTATCCTTGATGAAAGGAGTGAGGAGTTTGCTCAATGGCTGGATTATTTTGGATGGATCCCCGGAGATAAAATGCGAACCCGCAATGTGGAAGAAATGAGGGCTGATTTGGAACGTGAACTCAACAAAGCCCAAGCTGGTGGTTGGCTGGCTCGTTTCCGCGAAGAAGATGAGCGTGTCGATGCAATCAAGGCAGGACTCGATGTTGCCATGGCTGAGTGTGAGGAGTTAGATAACCTGCTCACACTCTACTCCGTCGAGCTTTCGGTATGTATTGTCGCTGACACGGGAAACCTTTTACTAACGCGAGACAGACACTCTCGGAGGATATTGCTTACATTGAAGCACAAGGCCAAGGTCTCCAAGTGCAGACTGCAAACCAGAAGCTACTCAAGAAAGAACTCGAGTCATTGCTCGAGACTTGCGCTATAACATCAAACGAGCTGGAAGTGCTCAGATCGGCGCCTTTGGATGATATTCGCGGTTTGCAAGATGTGGAGTCATCCCTTGTGACGCTCTACAAGGCCATGGTCAAGATTGACCCTTCTCGCACCAGCGCCGATCAGCTTAAGGTGGATGTCACATCAGACACAAACCAGGGCCACGGTCTCAATCCTGATTTCAACCAAATGCGAATTGTTCAGGAGAAGAAGCAGGTCTATGATCAAGAAAGCGCCATGTTCATTGGTAGATTCGTCGCTTTCATGTCCCGACAGTTTGACCAGGCCTTTACCGAGACAAAGCTTGCTATGGAAGGAGCTTTGTCGAGAAAGGTGGATTCAACACATCATGATCTCGGCCGTGACGAACTCTGGCAATTCAGCCCTCTTATGCTTTATGCCAGGGATATGCATGGCGAAGAGTGGAACCAGATTATCCAAATCTATCAAGACAAGAGTACACCCGTTTACCGCATAGAATTCCAGGCGATAGTGGCTGCTTGGCGTAGGAGTGCTAGGAAGATGTCTGGAGAGGAACCCGAGTACCTGTTCACGTCGGCAATTGAGAAAAACCAGGACGGAGGTGTAGCTACCACTGCCAGGAAGTTGACTGTCAAGCGCAGCGGAACTTTGGCCCGAGCTCTCAGGTCCCCTCGAGAAGAGGGCGGCAACAAGCCAAAGGTCGACAAGATCGCAGGCGACAACAAAGAATACCCGTGGGAAGTCTTTGCGGGAGTCATGGATGACTTAGTCCCCCTGATGCAGATGGAGCAAAACTTCATTGTTGACTTCTTCCACGCCACAACACTTGAACAAGTCGACTTTCCAGATGCCGTCGCTGCAACGCCGCCCCACGAGCGGGGAGGTACTGATCTCAGAAGACCACGATTGATGGAACCCGATCGAGACCTAGCTAGGCGTATTCTGCGTGCCATGGAGGTCATCTTTACTTTCCTCGACTCCGAGCTGCTACGTCTTATGGAGTGGGTTGTTGGACAAGATCCTTTGTGAGTTCAATCACTACAACATGCCAGCTATTGATCACTAACAGTTTTTACAGGCAAGGAATCGGTGTTCTGGCGACCTTGGAAAAGTATATTGCTGATATTGGTCAATCCAATCAAGAGTATCTCAATACGCTCTTGCAAAAGCTTCACGGTCATTTGGAAGTCCGGTTTAAGAAGTTTGTCGACGAGCAGCTTCGTGCCATCGAAGAGACAAAGGTCAAGATCAGCAAGCGAAAGGGCGTTATTGCATTCATTCGCATCTTTCCTACTTTCTCAGCAACTGTTGAGAGCATGCTGGTTGGCGTTGACGGTTCCCTGGCAGCACGAGGCACAATCGATCGTGAATACGACCGTATACTCAAGACCATGTTTGACTCACTGATGGTCATTGCGCGAGAGAATCCCTCTGTCGGCGTAACAACTGGCTCTGCGGACCCAGAGGACAAGGAGGCGCTCAACTTCCATATTCTACTGATTGAAAACATGAACCATTTCCTGGAAGAGACGGAAACCCGAGGACTGGACGTGCTGGAGGAATGGAAGGAAAAAGCCAACACGACGTACTACGAACACATGAACCTGTATCTCAATGCGGTAATGCGTCGACCGCTTGGCAAGATTTTGGAGCACCTCGAGAACATGGAGGCCCAGTTACAGACGGGTAAATCACCTGCATCAATTGCGGCGCAGCCTTCCAACAGCAAAACGGTTTTCAACAAGGTTCTCAGCAACTACGATTCCAAGGAAATCCGCAAGGGTATCGAAGCGCTACGTAAGCGTGTTGAGAAGCACTTTGGTGACGCCGACGACCCAGCGCTTAGCAGAGGATTGGTTGTCAAGGTGCTAGCAGAGTGCGAGCAGTTCTACGAAAAGGTCGAGAGACGGGTGGGCGCAGTGACGACCAATGTTTATGGCGGTGATATCCTTTTTGAATGGCCTCGAGCCGATGTCAAGGCTGCATTCCGTTAAGTACCGGGCGTTGCAGTGAACGGGAACACGATCACATGAATATGTTGTATGAATACTATAGTTACTATTGGCGTGCATGATCAGCCATGGGGAGTAAACGAGGCGCCTTTCGTGGTAAACAGGGACGTGTAGAGCGTTGGACGGATGAATTTCAGTATATCTCAATATGTTTTTATGAGCGAGTGATTGTTCTTTTGTATATAAATATGAGCATTCAGCATAAACTTATCTTTTCATGCATGATTGATTGTCAATCAAAGTTGAACGCGTCGTATTAACAGGGTGTTGATAACACACCACTTTACGCGACAAGACGCGTCGCGATAACAGACATCCTGGGATGGAAGGTACGCCACTTAACACCCTTGGGCCCTGTAGCTCCACCCATCATCTACATTGATATCGAAGCTGCCTAGATCATTTGAAGTCCATCTCCACATCAACAACATGCCGTCTTTTATATGTTAATTCGTCTGGATCTGAGTTTTGTCCTCATTGTCCAAATATATTGACATAATCAAAATCACGATAATGACGCCCAAAACCCGCTCGGGCGGTGTCCCCGCAGCGAGCCGTGTCTATCATTCAACGCCCGCTCAGCAGCAAGCACAGTTCCCAGCGCGAAGAAAGGTCGTACGAACATATGGAAAGCAGAATCGCAAGAAGCAAGCAGAGACGCCCTCGAAACTTTTGCGACAGCAAACGCTGACACAAATTGATTTTGTGTCGAGCTTCGAGGCACATGATGACCCGATTGTGCTTAGTGACAGTGAACAAGATGAGATGGGATCTGACAAGGAAGGAGAGGATGATGAGGAGCAAAAGCAACAAGACGATGATGACCAGGAACCTATATCAAGCGGAAGAAAACGACGAGGGACTGCAAAGAAGGTCTCTGTCAAGAATGACCGCACGAAACGACGACGGACGCTAGGAGATGATACTGAAGAACAGCCCAAGCCAAAGAAGGAAAAGAAATCGAATCGTCGTAAGACGACGGGAGATGCTCCGAGCAGTTCAAACTACCACACACAAACGTTGACCAAGTTCCTTGGTCGCGATTCAACTCCTACAGAGTTTATCAAGGACTCTGAGGAAGAGGATGACGATGACTTCCAGCAATGGCTGGGAAACCCGAAGAGTCCAAGCCCCAAGCACGTTCGGAAGAAGAAACACGTATCGCCCGTCAAGACTCCAAAAGTCCTCAAGTCGATCCTTAAGCGCAGGCCTGAAGAGCAACTCCCTCAGCGCGAGGAGTCCGTTGTACCACAAACACCCCAAAAGCAAACACCGGGGAAGAGAGCCAAGTCAGTCGAGATACCGTCCTCGAGCCAGTTGTCTGCGCCGCCAAGCATATCATCTACACCTGCTAGCATGATGCTTGAACGTTACGGCCCTCCTGATGGCGCAGAGGCATCACCCGTTAAAAGAAAGACGTCATCACCTGCTGTCCAATCACCGCTTAAGGAGCTTAAGGGCAAGCCTCGAACGGCGACAACACCTCGGCAGCATGAACGCATCATTCAAGACTCTTATGCTACTGACAGCTGGGGGTCGGCTGGCCGTACGCCTCTAAGGGAACTGCCTGTAGATTCACCTAATAAAACTCCCAGAACACCCAAAGGCAGTATTGAGCCCCTGGAAACGTCATCCGGGTTGGATGAGCTGGAGACGCCAACTAAACCGCGCAGAGGCGGTAGCACCGAACTGGGCGGAAGTCAAAGAAGTGGCAGTCCCACGCCAAGAATGAAGTTGGTGTCGCCAGGCAGCGGAAAGAAGAAAGTGATGCTTGAAATCCCAGATTCAGAGGATGAAGACGATGAAGATTTTGGCGAGGATGAGAATGAGAATGAGAATGATGAAAATGACGAGAACACGTTTATCGCTGGTGCCGAAACGCAGCTTGTTATGAGCGAGATTGCCTCATCAGAGGAAGAAATTATGAGAGCGTCCTCTTCTGCGCATTCAACAACCGATACTACTACTAAACGACAGGCCTTTGCTACAATAACCTCGGAGGAGTCTTCCAGCTCAGGTGGCCGAGGATCAAGTACATCCCTTCCACCTCTTAGTTCACGACATACAGAGCTCCCTCCCCCATCATCAACACCCAAACCCAGAAGCCGTCCAGCAAAGCGCATTCGTAACCCCATCCACCGCCCTGTTCCAGCGACTCAGACGCAACCTTTGGAGTCTCAGCGTGTACCATTGGCCACACTGCAGTCACTTCCGCCCGCATCTGCCCGCACAGACGTCCTGCTTCAACTCTCTCAAGACATCATCGACGATGTCCTAGAGGGTTACCAGGCCGATCTCGTACTCAACTTCAAAATACCTGCACAGGTGGTTCGCTTCTGGCTATACGATGGTGAACTATTGCGATTTATGGCTTGCGCTGATCCCGGCCGTGTAACCGAAGGTCCAGCTTGGCGCTATCACCTTACACAAGTTTACGAGCTGAACAATCCAGTCGAGGGAGATGACATGCGAGAAGAAGGTTGGATTGATGGCGACGTCAGCCGCTATGTATACTTCCCGCCTGCTGTTGTTGGTCAACTCTTGTGGAATCTGCGACACGCCCTGTTCAAAGAAGGCGCTTCACAAGATGAACCAACGCAGATTATAGAAGATGAAGACGACGGTGGGCGAGTTGATCTCTTTGCCAACTCATCACAGCCTCTTCCCAAGGATAAACACCCGACTCCCACTGCAAGTATGAGCGTGTCACAGCAGGTTGAAGCCCAGCTCAAGAGTGACTTTGCTCAGTCGACTCAATTCCCTCCTTCGGACGACATTCTCGTCCCCTCAACCCCTGATGAAGAAAACACTGATAAACAAACCACAACACCCCCAATTACCCGCATCCCCTCTTCCCCCACAACCATCAAACCTCCC